>ML994614.1:2880088-2972875 GCA_010093925.1 Zopfia rhizophila CBS 207.26
TTATTAAAGTCTGGAAAGAAGAAACACGGCAGATTACAGAGGAATGAAATTTCGAATCTGACGATAACTGCGAACCGTATGATAGACATTAATCTACAGAAAATAAAGAAGAACTTGACTTTAGAGAAGAAGCATGGAAATCTTTAATAGGAACTTATAGCTAATTATTGAATCCTCCCCCTAGCCTACATCCTGAACCAGTAATTAATAGTTAAACAGTTAATTGATAAGGGGTGTATGAACCTATAGTTGAAATCATTAAGTAGAGCTTATCTTATGAGAGGGAGCTGGACAGGCCACATGAGCTGAGCCCTACACTATTAAAGGGAGAGGAAGACACTCGATACAGCAGAGAGCGCATGTAAAGTGTGATTCATGTCAGGCCACAAATGATCAAAAACGCTGAAAGGGAAGCATAATAAAATGCTGCAACAAGCCCTAAGACAGAAACACTAATCCAGGAGCCACTCTCTTTAACGGAACCACCATAGCAATTAACACGCAATAATAGAGGGCAACCACCTCTCAAATTCCATGATGAGTATAGATATATAACCTTAACAAAGCTAGTGACAGCAGAAGCCGCAGCAAGCGTACAGAAGGCAATTACACTTACCGGAGCCCCTAACGAGCATTTCTACACGCTGTATACAGTAATACTTAATGAAATTAACCATGCCTATTAAAACTTCTACTCATACCTTAACGACGCCCTGGAGCACGCTTTAATTATAGCCAACACGGGCATCTACAGGAAGCCAGGTCTGAATAACCCAGAGCCAAAAATCATTCACAGAAGCAATAAAACGGCTAGATAGCAAAGAGTGGAAAAATGCTACAGACACTAAAATAGATCAGCATCATGAAAATGGGATGTTTAAACTTATCGAACTACCCGCCAAGCGTACGGCGCTAGACAGAAAGTGGGTATTTAAAGTCAAAAAAGGAACCAACAATCAAATTACTAAGTACAAGGCTTAATTCGTAGGAAAAGGATTCATGTAACAATACAGTATTAATTACAACCAAATATATGCTAGAGTTGTATGAGTATCTTTAGTATAAACAATATTTGTACTAGTAGCACTGTTTAACCACGACATTATACAGCTCAACTTCGTAACTGCATACCTTAATTCAGATCTTAATAAGAAAATCTACGTCAAGCAAGCACCTAGTTACATCCAAAAGGGCAAGGAATATCTTGTCTATAGAGTTAAGAAAGGCCTGTACGGACTTAAACAATCAGTACGCAAGTAAGCAAAACAGCTTACAAGCTTTCTCATCCAAATCAGATTTAAAGCTACTTACGGTAGATAATAATGTCTTTGTTAAAAGCACTATCTGTACAGGACTCATAATTACAGTCTACGTAGATAATATTAAGCTAATTAGCAGTGATAAGCCAGCCATACAGTAAGTTATTAATTAACTAAGCAAAGAATTTAAGATAACCCACCTAGGAAGCATTCGACATTACCTTGAAATAGAAATCAAACGTGACTGTAGTGTAAAGATAATTACACTTAGTTAGCAGGCATATATTAAGAAGACCCTTAATAAATATGGATACAGTAAGCATGGACGTAAGGTGAAAACACTAATGGTTACAAGTTAACACCTTGAACCATTTAACGGCATCGCCACCAAAGTGTCAAGACAAGAATTTGCAGCCTAGTTAGAATCAGTTATGTACGCTATGACTATCACATAGCTAGATATAGCGTTTACAGTCTTATTACTTGCTTAATATATAAACAATCCTAGACCTGAGTATTGGGACGCACTGAAAAGAGTCTTTCTCTACCTACGCAGTATAATCGACTACTATATCACATTTAGTAGAGAAAGTAACAACAAACTTACTAGATATATAGACACTAGTTTTGCTGAAGATTCTGTAACTAGGCGCTCAACAGGAGCCTACATTTTCACTCTAAACGGAGGACCTATCAGCTAGTCTTCAAAACGTCAGTTAATAGTTACACTGTCAACTACAGAAGCAGAATACATGGCTATGTGTCAAGCCATTAAGGAAGCTACTTGACTCAGGCAACTGCTTACTAAATTGGGACTCTATTAAGACAATTAATGTGTTGAGATTCACGCAGACAATAAAAGCGCTATAGCTCTAGGCAAGAACCCTGAATTCCATAAGCACAGCAAGTATGTCAACGTTTAATATCACTACGTACGAGAATAAGTACAGACCGGATGAGTTACCACACCCTACTTACCGACCTCACAGATGATAGCAGACGGCTTAACTAAAGCTGTTAGTCCAGAACTGTATCTTTGATTTATCAATCATTACTAGCTTGACTTAGATGAAGCAAGCAAAGCATAATTAAGACACCTCCAAAGGCAACGAACGTAAGCTTAAGAGGGAGTGTTGGCAGAACCGCGGTAGGCAACCTTGCTATCTTACGCTAAGGTTGGTAGAACCCAAGGTACAGATGCTAACAGCATCATTAATGCAATCATACTATCTTTACCACTTATGTGATAATCATGTACTTAAGCAGTCATTACCTCAAACATTTAATGAATTATTATGTTCAAGACAATATTTATGAGTACTTCAGCTGCCAAGATATGACCTCCATCACCAATTTCTATTGACCTGACCAGCAGTAAGGGTCCTCGCACTCTATTTCGCCATGACATCCAAGGTCTTATCAAATCTACCATCGCTCAAGAATGCTTTACCTTAAACACATTCATTCTTCCGACAACAGCCACAGTGAATCAGACGCAGTTTATTTCGAAATTAGCCTAGAGTCCGCCTCTCTGCAATGGCGAAATCTAGTCGTTTCCCTTAGTACATCCCTAATTCAGAACATGAATCACTAGTAACAAAATACTCGGAAGACCATTTCAAGCGCTTCTTTAGGATATATGTTCATATCAAGATCTGCCGTCCGGAAGGACTGACTCGGCAAGATTCCCGCGGAGGAATGTTTGAATGTTCAACTACACAAAACTCCGGATGACAAACGCAGAAGGTGTATCTTAACCGAGGCTCGGAATAACTACTATCTTGTCTTGTCTTACGACAAAGCATATTAACGAAATAATATTAGAGTCAATGCGTCATGGTCATTGCATATGATAGCCATGCGCCATTTATATATGAATCTTTCAGGTGGTGATAGCGGTAAAAGTACTCCTTTTATCGTTTACCTACTTCACAACTTCTACAGGAGGCACAAAGGACAGAGCTTACAGAGGAAACATGAGCTCACAGGGCATTTTTTTGGATGTAGTTGGAGTCAATTACAAGTGCGGCTCCCTGGAGGGCATGATTGGAACTGGCTCTGTCTTTCAATACGAACCGGATAGTATTGTAACTTTCTCCATTGGGCCACTCGTCCTAGGAAGCTTAGTCGGAAAGCCCCTGGTGACTATATCAGATCTGTTGCCAGTTGATACTTCGACCTTTGATCCCAAGTTAATCAATCGAGCGAGGTTGCTCTATAGTCTTACGCCGGCAAAAGGATTTGAGAGCCCAATTGACATTGGGAGCAAGGTGAGTGTTCTAAATTGATAGTGCAACCGACCTCATCTAATGTGTAAACAAACAGGTCCGAGAAGTGATATCAAGACACGTGTCACACATCAATTTGGACTCGCCAAATGTCTCAGATATCGATCCAATTCTCAGTCAAATCGGTGCAGAATTGAACGTTTTACCGAAAACTGTTGCTCATACTCGAAATCATCTCCGGCGGGAGGCGGCTGGTTTCAAAGTGATGCGCGACATTCGAATTCCCACGCGTGATGGGCAACATGTTCTCGGAGACGTGTACTTGCCGCTCGAGCACGGAAAGAAATATCCGGTCTTGGTCGGCTTCACCCTTTACGGAAAAAGAGTCGTGTTTTCGGGGCCGGACTTGGAGAACGAGAATGAGATCGCAGCATTTGAAAAAGCTGAGGATGACTGGCATTCATACTCTAGTGAAGTCAGTATTGACAATCCCCATCGAGACGGGTGGAGCAGTTGGTGGACCACGCAGAGGGGCTTTGAGTGTCTTGCCACACTCAATAGCTTCTCATATGTCCCCCACGGTTATGCCATGGTCAAAGTTGATGCCCGAGGCGTTTCACAGACACCGGGCAACCGATGGGTTCCTGGTGAAATTACAAGAGACTTTTACGATGCGGTGGAATGGGCCGCAGAACAGAGCTGGAGCACGGGAAAGGTTGCTCTTGTCGGTAGCTCCTATGGGGCGAACATTCAATGGAACGTCGCAAGTCTGAAGCCCAAGGGCTTAGAATGCTTCGTTCCGTACGCGAGTAAGCCACAAACTCCTTTCACTCAAAGGCAGCAACTAATAATCTTCCAGCTGACTTGGACATGTACCGCGAGGCCGCCTTTACTGGAGGCATCCCAAGCTTTCGATATCTGGAAAATTGGTTTGAGCGCGTGCACACTGCATCCCCTAAGTGGAAAGATCATATGGACATGTTTTCCCTCATGAAAGCTAATCCATTCGACGGTAACTTGTGGCATACGGTGTCATCTCAAGCGGACCAAGTCGATATTCCATGCTTTCTTGCCGCCTCTCAGATCTTCATCATC
This sequence comes from Zopfia rhizophila CBS 207.26, assembly GCA_010093925.1. Taxonomy (NCBI): domain Eukaryota; kingdom Fungi; phylum Ascomycota; class Dothideomycetes; family Zopfiaceae; genus Zopfia; species Zopfia rhizophila. The sequence goes on from ML994614.1 coordinate 2,884,671, forward strand.
CATGGGCGTGGAGCTTACGAAGCATGGAAATCCAGGCGTCCCGATAATACCCATCTTCAACTGGTGGGCTCCGACTATTATTCATGGCCAAGTCGTGAAGCGGCAAGAAAAATCGTGCAGTTCCTAGATCACTACCTGAAAGGACTCGAGTACCCTAAGCTCGAAAGAGTTGGTATACAAGTGCGCCTTGGCCATGGGTCATGGTATTGGCGCAAAGAGACAAACTGGCCGGTGCCAGGCACCCGATATACCAGGTTCCACCTAAGGGCTGATGGGACCGTCGGGACGACCAAGTCACCGGAGCCAGGTATGCAGTTCTCATATTCCACCAAAATTTCGTCGAGAGGCAAATCCGGCGTCAGCTTCTACTCGTCGCCGTTCGATCAAGATGCAGAGTTTGCTGGCCATTTTGCTGCGGTTCTAAATGTGTCCTCGTCTGCATCCGATGCTGACGTAGTTGTCTGCCTCTGGGCGGTCGACGAGCAGGGGAATGTTGTGCCATATAGCTCGAAGAACGAGCCGGAGCCCCTCGCAAAAGGTTTCCTCCGTGCGAGTCACCGGAAAACCGATCCTGCCAAATCTCTCCCCGAGAGACCATTTCACACACATCTGAAGGAGGACAATGCTCCCCTGAACGCCGGGCAGGTGGTGAGGATTGATGTGGAAATGTACCCGGCAGCCGCAAGGATCAAGAGTGGGTGGAGGTTGCGTGTGGATATCACGCCGACGAAGGATCAACCGGATATTCCGGGGTACACACCTCCTGCGATGAGGGAGTGGTATTCCGAAAGTCATGAAGGGACAAATTCTGTTCATATCGGAGCAGACTACAAGAACTACATCCTCTGTCCTGTGGTGCCTCGAAAGGAGGGCTACCGAAATATTGTTATGTAGCCTTCTAAGTAGAAGTATGAAAAGCTGCTAGGTGCGGCCTTTGTACCGAAGTATGCATGTAGAGAATTGATTACCTTCACCTCTCTCATATTATTATTCTGAGCTAATTATTTATGGTAGGGGTGTTAGACCTTGGCTTTAAAATATTTTACAGCTTTTGATTTAACCTCTAATCGCTCTTTCTTACATTTCCCAATCCTCTATTTATTTATTTTTAAAATAATGATCGTTATTAGCAGTATTTTTTTTTTTGTTGGGCGCGCCTGTCAGATTTTGTGAGTAAGCAGGTGGGAAATTGAGAAGCATCTTGATCAATTGAGCGAGGGAATAGTCTACTCTACATAAATAACCAGGAATATCAGTTCTAAGGGCGATTGATAAGCCATATAAGGATTAACAGGAGAGAAATAGGATCGATGAGGGCGATCAGTAACGGGGCTGTTCGTAACTAGTTAAGGCCCAGTTTAGTAACCTGTTGAAAGTGCCGATTGCAGGGGATTTTGACGACGGAATCGGCGCAATTGGTAGAAACCGTTATAATGCAGTTAGAAACAGCCTTTGTATTTACTATACACGTACTTTTCGTGATAAGTAGTATCTTTAAGATTGTCTTAGCTTTATATTACTTAAATTACAGTACCCACATGCCTGAGTAGGTATAGTTAATTAAAAATTCGTTAATCGGACGCCTAATTGCAATTAGGCAGCAAGATGCTTGATTGTAATCAACTAGACTACTAATTAACTACCTGTTAAACTTTGTTAGCAAAAAATATACCTAGGTATCTAACTAGAGGTTAGATATTAGCATCCTCTACTATCTACATAATATTAACTAATTAATAGTAATTTAAGGAAATAGTTTTTATTACTACTATAGCTAGCATAAAAGTAGTAATATAATTATATATAGAAACGTACTATAAGCTATTTAGTATATGAAAATAGCTTATAAAAGTTATTTTTAGTAAAAAATATTTAGTAGTATGTATAGCTAATAACTAAATGCTTTTTAATAATACTTACTTTTAGCATAATATTTAAAATAACTTACTAGTTTACTTAATATAGTAAAACTAGCTATAAAACTTTTTATATTAAAATAGAAAATAAAAATAACTAACGTTTTTTATAAGTAAGTGGGCTATATAAGTGTTATAGTAACTACCTATAATATCTTATAAGAACCTTCTAAGAAAGCCTTTCTTATAAGCTTTTTTATTATATTATGTATTTATATATTAGCCTTGCGCTAGCGCATGAGCTCTTATCTAAATACTTTATTTATAACTTATTTTATTTCTTCCTTTCTTCACGCAACGTCTTAAATTATTACTTGGTATTATATATAGTAATTAATTAATACTTCTTTTTAAGTTCTTAACCTTCTATATATAGCACTCTTATAATACTATGTTATATTACTACTACTATTAGTAGAATATTTAACTCTTTAAATACCCTTATTCTAACTACAGAACTTATGTAGTTATTTAAGGAGTAGATAATTATAATATAAAATGTATTTACTAAAGCGCTAGAATAATAGTAAGTATAGTTAAAATATTAGTAAATATAACAACAGAAATCTATTAACGCTTTCTGAAAAGAATTATAGGAAGTTTAAGAACAAATTATATTTACTTTTTCTTACCTTATTATCTAAGTAACTACTGCTAAAGAAGCCTTAGTAGGCGCTATTAGTTTATCTAGAAATAACTTAAATCTTATAATTCTAACTCTATTTATAACTATAACTAGTACCTATCTCTAAGTTTCCTAAATTATGGTTAGATAAGCGAAGTTAATCTCCACGCTAAGTCTTATTATTTTATTAGTAATAACGAAATCTAATTACCTACCTAACCCTTTAATGTTTACTAGAAAGTAAAGGAATTTACCTATTTTTATTAGGAAACTTCGCTATAAATTTGAAGATAATGTTAACTAATATTCTACTAAACACTTCTAGCTTTTATATACACACTTAAGACTAAAAAAGAACCTAGTAACACTTATAGACTCTTTTATAGATTAGGATATATATATAGTAAAGTAATTAATTATCTTTCTGCTAGCTATATATAGAAATCTAAATAAAAAACTTATTACTTTAAGTAAACTTAATTTGTTTTACTAAGGGTAAAAGAGCTTTATTATTTACTTCACTAAATTCCATAAACTAGCTACTAATACTAGATTAAATAAAATTAGTCTGATTATATAGTTAAGGAGATTATTAAATAATAAGCTTTACTAAGTAATAATAGATATTAAAATCTCTAACACGTTAAATAACTATGTTAATTTAATATTTTTATATAATAATAACTTTTAGTATTTTTCTACGCCACGCTACTATAGGCCGTAACTTATATTATAATAAGACTCTAATATTATAGAAATTAATATTTCTAACTATATTCTCTTTAGATCAGCTAAATGAAAAGCCTAAAAATATAATAGCTAATACTTTAAGTGTAATAAATATAATTACATTTTCTAAAACTATTTTATTTTTATACTAGAACTTTAATTTATGAGCCTGTCCAGATTCTAATAATTAACCTACTTTTATTCTTCTTTTAGATTTAAATTTTTTTATAGATAAGAATGCTTTTAAATTTTTAAAGCTAGCCTATTAAAAGCTCTATCCTAAGATTAAGTTACTTTTTAGGATGTTTTTAATATTAAATTTCTATTAACCTATAGACCTCCCACCTGATAACTAATTCTTAAAACTATTAAGTAAATATTCTATATACTATTTAATAAGATAGCTCTTTTTATTCTATTACTATTCTAATTAATACTAGAGTTACTAGTATAGGTTATATTAGTAGACCTTTAGCTTACGTCTAGAAACTCTGTTTTTTATCTTTTCTAAATATTCTTTATTCCACTAGTTTTAATAGTAAATGCTTTAAAAAGAGTTATATTTTATATACTACTAGTATAACTCTCTACTATTTAAATTATATTAAAGATATCTGTCTCTTTAAAATAGCCACTAGAAATCACGAACTAATCTTTAGCTAACTATAAATAAAAAAGTATAAAGTTAACTTTAATTATAACTTGTAAAAATTGCTTTTTAATATTTCCTATTACCAGGCTTATTACTTACGCTTATCTTAATTTCTAATTTACTTAAAAAAAATATACTATCTATTTAAGGGACCTCCTGGTAAACTATTTACTAAAAGACTCTTACCTTAATACTATTTATATATAATGTATTTAAACCTGTTCTCTAAAGTTATTACTAATTACTTAATCCTAATATAACTACTAGTTAACTAAAATAAACTGCTAGTTATAAGAATCAGATATCTACCTAAAGACCCCTTTAGTAAACTGTTTTTTAGAGGACTTTTATTTAGAGTTTAAACTTATATCTAGACACGTACTTAAATTTAATACTAAATTAAATAAAAATCTTATAAAGAAGTTTTTCTCTTAAGGTTCTAAAGACTTCTTAGTAAAGGCTTTACTAGAAGGGCTTTATAAGAAACCTAAACTAAGTATAAACATTTACCTAATTAGAGTAGCCCTCTTTATATAAATAGCCTGAAAACATAAATATAAAATCTTTACTATTTTAATAGCTAATATTAATAAGGCTTTAGCTCTAAAAATTTACACAGATTTAGCTATTAAGGTCCTAAAGAATTACCATGATATTCTTAGAATATTTTTACGTAAAGAGGCTGATAGACTACCTGGATATTATCTATATAACTATAAGATTATCCTTAAAGAAGAAAAGTAACCTAGATTTAGACCTCTCTACAGGATATTCTAAAACGAATTAAAAGTTCTTAGGAAGTATTTTAATAACTATTTTACTAAAGGATTTATTAGAGTAAGCACGTCTCTTATAGCTATACTAGTTATTTTTATAAAGAAACCTAATAGAAGTTTTTAATTCTATATAGACTACTAAGCTTTAAATACTATTACTATTAAAAACTACTATCGTATTCTATTAATCTAAGAAACCTTGTTTTGTTTTAGTAAGATAAAGTACTTTATAAAGTTAAATATTATCTCAGCCTTTAACTACCTCTGTATGGTAGAAGGAGATAAATAGTTAATTACTTTCTAGACTTAATATAGCTTATTTAAATATCTTATTATATTTTTTAGACTAGCCAACGCACTAAGCACGTTCTAATACTATATAAATAATATTCTTTAATTATTTCTTAATGTGTTCTATACGGCCTACCTTGATAATATTCTAATCTATAATAACTCTTTATATAAATATAGATAATATATAAGATAGGTTCTAAAAGCCCTAGAAAAAGCTGGCCTCTAACTTAATATTAAAAAATGTGAATTCTATTAAGAATAAGTTACCTATCTTAGGTACGTGATTTCAATAAAAGGAATTAGTATAAATTTAAATAAAATAAAGAATATTCTTAACTAGGAATCCTTTAGAAATATAAAGGATATAAAAGTATTTCTAGAGTTTACTAATTTCTACTAATAATTTATTAATAACTTTTTCTATATTACGTCTCTGCTTACGGCCCTAACTAAAAAGGATACTTAATTTAAATTTAATAACACCTACTGGATAGCGTTTGAATTTTTAAAGTATATATTTATAACTACTCTAATTCTCTAACACTTTAATTTAGAGTTACTAATTATTATAGAAGCTGATTTCTTAGACTACGTAACTGCTAGAGTACTTTCCTAGAAAAATATATTAAGTAAACTAAGACTTATTACTTACTTCTTAAAGAGATTAAGCCCTGCTAAAGGTAACTATAAAATCTATAATAAAAAGCTATTAGCTATTATATACTGTTTTAAATAATAGAGACCTAAGCTAGAAGGTGCTATCTTTCTAATCTAGATATTAAATAACTATAAAAATTTATAGTACTTTACTATTATAAAATAGCTAAGCTACTAATAGGTCTATTAAGCTAAATACTTATCTTAATTTAACTTCATAATTATGTACTAGTCTGGTAGGTAGAGTAAGAAACTAAATACTTTTACTTACTATATATAAGACACTTTAGCTTAAGAAGAAGTTTATAAAGCCTAATAATAAATACTTCTCCGCCCTAAACTGTTTAATAAGATACTAGAATTAAACTTAACCGAAATAGATAGGTCTATTCAACAGATTATTAATAATAAGTACTTTAATAATGAGTTTATCTAGGAAATTCTGTTACTAAAATAGAATAGAATCCAACACTCTAAGAAGCTTTCCTTAAGTGAATATAAAAACCAGAAAAGTTAATTATACTACTATAGCTAATTAATAATACTGAATAATAATAAACTTAAAATTAAGATTCTCTAAATTATATATAATTCCCCTATTGGTGGCTACTCTAGTTATAGGAAGACTCTTAAAATCCTATAACATAAATACTATTAGCCTTAAATGTTTAAGATAATATGCTAATATATTTTCTACTACTACACTTATTAAAGATTTAAGATCTTTTATAAGAAGTATTATAGCCTCTTAAAGCCCCTACCTGTTTCTGAGAGGAGGTGGAAGGATATTTCTATAGACTTTATTACTAATCTCCTAAAATCTAAAAGCTATACTAATATTATAGTTATAGTAAACCACTTTATAAAATACTAACACCTAATTTCTTATACTAATATAACTGTTATAGATATAGCCTGCCTTTTCTATTAGCACGTATAAATAGACTATAGTCTTCTAAAAACGATTATATCAGACTAAGGAACATAATTTATTTCTACTTTTTATAATAAACTTTATAAATAACTATAAATTAAACTCTAACTATCTTCTATATATTATCTAGAAACTAATGGCTAAATAGAAAGAGCTAATAGCATAATAAAATAAGTTCTACGTGTATACACGAACTACTAATAAGATAACTAAGTAAACTAGCTTCTCTTAGCACAGTTTAAAGCTAATAATACTATATCTAAATTTATAAAGGTTTTATTATTTCTAGCTAATATAAGCTAACGCCCCTGAATAGGTTTTAAATCTTTTATAAGAATTTAAAAACAGCTTTACTAGGCGTTACAAGTCTTAAAAGCTAACCATATAGTAAAGAAAATAGCTAATATTTAATAGCTAGTTTAAGAAGAGATAATTTGAGCCTAGGCTCTTTAAAAAGAATATATAAATTAGAAATAATTATCTATACCTAACTACTAGGTAGGAGACATGATCTAGCTTAATATATAAAATATTAAAACTAAATAACTATTTAAGAAGCTGGACTTAAAGGCTTTAGGGAAATACTATATCTTTTATATAGTTTCTTTATATATATACTAACTTAAACTTCCTAAATCCCTGAGTATATATCTAGTCTTTTATGTATCTTTACTTCAGCTAGCTATGCCTAAATTTAAATACTTTTTATAACAGTACTGCTTACTTTACTTGCTATAGGCTATATAATATTATAACTAGCTATGCTAGCTATAATCTAGCATAGAGCCTAGAGCATAGCTAGCTCACGCTTAAGTTATACACTACTTTATTTAAAGGCGAGCCCCTTTTATATCTCTTCTCTCTTTATCTTAGTATAGCTAAAATAGAGCTAACTTATTTTATTAATCTATATTAATACTATAACGCGTGAAGACTGAGCCTGTTATTATACCTTCTAAGTTAGTAAAACCTACCACTAAAATCTATTAAAATTAATAGTGATATTAAATATTATATTAAGTAAATTAAAGAGCTGCGCTTTAATTACAGACGGAAGCACTATAAATACCTTATTAAATAAACTAAATATAATAACCTAATATAGTAATCTATAAACGATCTTTAAGATATAATTACTATAAAAGAATTCTATCTCTAGAATTTAAACTAACTTGCTGTTTAAGACTTAACATAAACACCCATTATAGGAGCTTAGATTTAAAAGGAGGGTACTATAATAGTAACTACCTATAACACCTTATAAGAGCCTTCTAAGAAAGCCTTTTTTATAAGTTTTTTTATTATATTATGTATTTATATATTAGTCTCATGCTAGCACACGAGCTCTCGCCTAAATACTTTATTTATAATCTATTTTATTTCTTCCTTTCTTCACGCAACGTCTTGAATTATTACTTGGTACTATATATAGTAATTAATTAATACTTCTTTTTAAGTTCTTAATCTCCTGCACGTAGCACTCTTGTGATAATAAGTAAGTAAATTATTTTAACTAATTTCTACTACTTTAACAGCTAATAACAACCCATAATTATTAGCTATTATTACTAGAATTAATAGGTAGATAGCTAGTCTTAGTTTTGATTTATAGATACTTTCTTATATTATACCTAGTTTACTTATAGTGTTTATAGTGTCTAGACTATTATAGACTATTAGCTTTATATCTTTTATTAAAAGCTATTTCTATTTTTATTTATATATTAATATTAGCTTAAGCTACTATAGCTATATCTTCTACTTATAATAAAGTTTCTAGTTTTTATATATACTTCTTTTTACGCTTCTTATGCTCTGATATGATATTCTTAGCTTATTATAAAATAGCTATTTATAAGTGTATTAAAATATTAGCATATGCTATTATTAACGTACCCTTAATAAACTAGTCTAATAATTCTAGAATTAATATAAATAAGCTATTCTAGTGCAGTTTTATATATTTATATAAGTAAATAAACTAACTATTTAATTTAGTAATATTACTAGATATCTAGAGTTTTTATAGAGTTATTTCTATAAGTAGCTTAAAAGTCTATAGTCTAATATCTAGTCTAGATAGAATAATATCTAGGTTAAATAAAATAAGGCCTGTATCTTAAAATTCTTTATATATATTATTCTTAGTAATTAAGGCTAGATAGGCTGTCTTAAAGAGTAATAGAAAATTAAGCTTAGTAATATAGAAAATATAATTTCTAACTAGCTTATTAACTTCCTATCTATAGGCTAGCTTAAGAGGTGTAAAGTAGTTTATATTAAAAAACTATAATAAATATAACGCGTGTGATAGTATATAGAGTATATAAATATTCTTCTTTTATAAAGTAACTAAAATTTAAGAGACTTATAGCTTTTATAGTTATTTAAAATTAATAGATAATTAACGCCTATAGTTTTATTCTTTATGTACTTATTAAAGTACTCTAGCTACTTAACATCTATTATATTTATTATCTAGCTATTTTTACTTAGTATAATCTTTAAGTCTAGTAGTAAGTTACTATTTTTATACTAGCAAAATAAATAAACAACACTAGTAAAAATAATAAATAGTAGAATTAACTAGCCTTAATTATTTACGCCTTAGATAACTATAACCTATTCTTTATTATCTAGTTATATAGTCTTAAGCTAACTATATTACTTAGAGCTTATAATAACTTTAGTAGTTAATAAAACACCTATCTAGAAGTCTATCTTATTAAAGTTATATATATCTTTATTAGTAATACTATACTTTACCTTATAGTTATATATAAGGTTAAATTATAGTTATATAATAACAGAATCCTTATAGTAAGCACGCTGATAGTTATATTTCTTATTATATTTTATCTTAATTTCCTTAATCCTTATAATAAAGTTATGTAGCTATTAGATGTTAACTATTAAATTAAATTATTTAGCTAGTAAATAGTTAGCTATCTCTCTTACATAAATAAGCTAAAGTGTAAATTCTTATAAATTTAAGTCTAAGATATATACAACTATAGCCCTCTCTTCTTACTTTATGAGTTTCTTTAAATTAGGCTTATAATTATATCATAAACTAATTCTATTAATTCGTTACTTAAGTGTATTTCTAAAGACTTTATAGGTTACTACTATATATTATATAGTCTAAATTTAATCTTATTAGATAACTAACTTAGCTAGTAATAATCTACCTTCACTATAGATAGATTTAGTCATGATTTATTAAACTATAGTTATTAATAGTTAATATGTTATAATTTTTGTTTTAGGTAATTCACTTACTTATATAGCCCACTCACTTATAAAAAACATTAATGTTTTTTATTTATCCTATAATTACTATACGCTGCTTTTTATAGGCTATTTTCATTTTCTTAGCATATATATCTAATCTAGTATATTCTAATATAAAATAAGTTAACTATAGTAATATATTTACTATCTTAGTAATAATAACTACACAATAATTCACTTATAAAATATATTTATAATGTTTTTTATAGGTCTTTATATTTACCTTAACTGTTTTTTTTGCCTGCGTGAAGGCTATAGTATGTATACTATATATAAAATTAATTAGTATAGTAAAGTACTTTTAAGCTATTATTTTATTACTCTAGGAACTTCTAAAAACTTCTAAAAACTTCTAGAAACACCTGGGCTAATTAGCTGTAAGTATAAATTATTTAAATAAATATTATATATATATTAAACTAAAGATAATTATATTATAGTAATTAATTAAGTTCTAGGAACTCCTATAAACTTTTATAAACTTCTAGGCTAATTAAATAGCTAGTAGAAAAAAACAGAAAATCACGTTAAGAAAAAAAAAATTGTAAAAGTAAATAATAAAAGACTTATAAAATATCTAGTAAAACTATAGTCTATTACGTTACTTAGTTTAAAACCTAATAACTAAATTCTATACCTAATAAAATCTAGTAGTGTATTTATATAATCTTAGAGCTATATTTAGAGAAACTGTTAGCTATTCTTTAAAAAACTTAGCTATATTATAACTATTACTTCTAAAAGGATTTTATCTAAACGTGTTTATAGCAAATCCTTTTATATAATAATTCTCTAAATATAAAACCTATTTTATTATAGTTAAAATAAGTCTAAATCTTATAGTAATTAATTTTTAGCTATAACAACACTTTTCTTATTATATATACTGGGTTTAGAAAAAGTTTTATCTTTTATATATATATTATATTAATGTGGAAGATTATTATATAGCTAATCCCTCTAAATAGACTTAAAAACAACTAATTAGATAATATCTAGTAACTAGATAGTATAAATTCTTACCTTATTAACGCAAAAAATCACGCTAAATATAAGAAATTAATTATAAAAATATTTTAAGAGAAGTATATACACGTATTTTTAGGTTTTAAGTAGGTGTTTAATATGTTTTTTTAAATAGCCTTAAAAAATTTAAAGCTACAAGCTAAGATTAGTCTCATTACTATTAATAAATATTATTTTATTTAATAATAAAAGTAATTCTAACTAGTATTTATTATACTAAAGGAGTTATAAACTATACTCTAATAGAATATAATATAGTTTAGTAATTCTATTATGTTAGATGTGGATATAGAGAAATAAGTTCTATAATTAACTAAATTTCAAACTCTTAGAAATAAAATATATTAGACTAAGGTTATTTAGATGTTTATTAATTACTTTAATATATCTATCTACATATTATCTCTTACTAGAGAGAAGTTAAATACTTAGGATTTACTTTATTTTCTTTTAAATAAAAGTATAATAAAGGTTAGTAACTAAAGCAAAACTATACTAAAATAAATCTCTAAAATAATTATTTTTATTAATAGTTATTTATCTATTCAGCAGACGGCTGAGTGGCTTAAATAGATATTAATTAAAAAAACTAAATATTTTATACTAGAGTATTAGTATACTACGGATTCTAAAAGTAATATATATTATATTATAAATATAGTTAAAATTTATATTATTTATATATTTAAGTATAACCGCGCCTAGTAGTACACTGAGTTTAGAAAAACTTTATTATATATCTAAATTTTTATTATAACTATATCCCTTAGTATAGGTATTAATATTATAAATATTAATTATATTATTTATTAAAAGTTTCCTATTATAAAGAGCCCTATTAATATTTAGTAGTAATTTAATTATAGTAGATAGAAAGTAGGCTAGTATAGTATTATATATATATTCTTATTATATTAGGCTTTTAATAATATAGGCAAATATAAAAGCAGTATTAAAAACCTAAAGGTTAAACTTAAATAGTTAGATAAACTAGTTTTTATAAAACTAAGTTATAATTAATTACTAGTAGATCAGGCGAAGATGCGTAGTTAATTAAATTAAAGTTTTATATTTAATAATATAAATAATATTAAAAGTAACTACTTATAAGTATTTATTATAATCTAATAGTTAAATAATAATCTAAATAATAAGCTAACTAAAAATTAGACTAAAGCAGAGAAGTTAAGTTATATTAGTATATTAAAAGTCTAATTAAGAATAATTAATAGTTAATATTATTAGATAGGGTTTCTATCTAATCTAGAGAAATTTAAATTATAAGTAAATAAAAAATAACATGTCCTATAAAAGTAATACTACTTAAAGTATAATTTTAGTCTTATTTTTACTTTTATATTATTTCTAGTAGGTCTAATAGCTATTACTTACCTAAAAGCTAATATATTACTTAGTTTTATATTAGCTCTTATTAAAGAATAGACCATCATATAAGCTAAAGAGATATATAATAGTATTTATTATTAATTTTCTATACTAGCGTTAATATATATAACTATAGTATATTACTAAAAACTTATATATTTTATAAAGTTTATAATATTTAATTTATATATACTAATACTTAATTAGCTTTAGGATGGTGTATAGTTTTTTTATAATTAGAATTACCTAGAGAGCGCTAGCCTACGTTTAGTAGAGAATTTAATTAAATTCTTTAAAAAAGCTAGTAAATAGTATACTAAGTATAAAAAGATAAAGACTATTTAAAAAGTAAAAAGATAATATACTAAAAATATATTTTAGTTATTATTATAATAAGATAGTAAAGATAGCAGGTCTAATTATATTATATTAATCTAAAAATAAAATAATAAGCTTATTATATAGATAGCATTAAAAAAAGTCTATAAAGCAAATTAACTATATATTATTATATTTAGTATAACGTATTTTATAAGCGAGCTGGTTAAATAAGTAAGCTAATTAATTTACTAAAACTATATATTAAGATATTTAATACCATAATATCTCTACCTACTAACCTGTAATTGATTTCTAAAGAAGCTTAAATATAGCTTACTATTTAAGCTCTTGAAATAGGCTAAATATTTAGTCTCTAACCTACTGTGTATACTTTTAACGTTCTTTTCTTAAGCCTATAAACGTAACGCGCTGGAATTACCTTATGATATAATATTAAGCCTAATTCAATAAATCTAATAGCAACTAAAGAGGAGGTAATAAAATAGTATATACTTAAGCTAGATTTAAGAGAATTTGCCTCTCCGCTTAATGCTGTTTAAGAGATAGCTAATAAACTATTAACTAAGTAGAAAAAAGATCTAGTAGATATAAACTAGCCACATAACTTCATCAAGCGCACTATAGGGCTTAAAATAAAGTATAATTAGAAACTAGACTACTAGCGTTATAAACAGGAAGAACTAGTAATTATACAAGCTTAGTTTAACCTTATACGTAATATAAAGGCTAAATATAGTATATAAGATAAAGGTATATACAACTTTAATAAATCTAGCTTTCAGATAGGTATAATAACCTAGTAAAAAGTCATTATAGGCTCTAAAAGATAGCATTAACCAAAAGCTGTTTAGTTAGATAACTAGGAGTAAGTTATAGTGATTTAAGGTATTAATATATTAGAGTACACGCTTTTACTCTTTATTATCTATAAAGACAAAAACCATCTTTTTACCTGGTACTAGGAAGTTAATATACTATCCTAATAGGCATTTAGAGTCTCTAATAACGGCTAGATAATAAATAAGCTTAGTTTCTAGTGGTTAAAGCACTTTAATACATATACAAAAGAGCATATTATAGATATATACCGTTTATTAATTCTAGACAGCTATAAAAGCCATAACTCACTAGAATTTACTAAATACTATAAAGAGAATAAGATAGTTACTTTATGTATACCGTTATATTTATTATATATCTTGTAGTTACTAGATGTTAGTTGTTTTTCGCTGTTGAAAACAGTGTATAAGTGCTAAGTTAAGAAGCTAATACGCAACCAGTTTAACTATATCATGAAAATAAAGTTCTTACTAGCCTTCCGGGACGCGTTTAATGCGTCTATTACTAAAAAAAATATCTAAAGAAGTTTTCAAGGTGCTGGCCTAGTTCTATTTAATCTAGATAAGATAATATTAAAGCTTAATATTTAATTATGCACGTCTACACCTCCTATTATATAAGATACTTTATGGTAGTTAAAAACCTTTAGTAACTATCTTAAATTTAGGTCACAATTAAAGCTGATTAGTGATAAGTTAGGTAGCTTATTATTTTCCTTAAAGAAAGAGTTTAATTAGCTTATTAAAGACACCTTTTTAATAGCTTATTAGATAGTATTATAGTGCAATTAAATTACTAAGCTTAAAGCAGCTAATAAAGTCGTAAACTAACAGAAACAGCGTAAAAGAAAGTATATCTAGTAAAAAAAAATCCTTACCTTTAAGGCTAGCTTATAGTTAGTTACTAAGAAAACTACTATTATAACTTTTAGTAGTAAGAAAAGTTAGGGTAATGCTAGAGTAAATAGAATTAAATTAACTTAAAGGCGCTGTAGAAACTACAGTAGGACTAGGCATAACACTTAAATATACTAAATTAATAAAGAATCTACTATAGAATCCAGCAATAATAAGGAATTAGAGGTAGATTATAGTAGGGTGAAGTAGTTTATTATATAGTTTATTATATTTAATATAGTTTTAGTAAATTAATTAGCTCACTTATTTAACCAGCTCGCTTATAAAATACGTTATTTAGAAATAATTATAATATTATATCAGGCAGCGTTCCTGCGCCTAATTTATTATAATTCTAGTAAAATATTATTAATACTATTATTTCTTTACTTAAGGCAAGTTTTAATATTTCTTTTAATATACTAAAAAGTATATAGTAGGCTATATAGTATCTTAAAAATATATATATATTAAGAATAAATATTAAGAGACTAGGGTATAGTATGATTAGAGTAAACTATTTACTAATAAAATTTCTTAATTTATTAGATAAATAAAAAATATTTATTATACTAGATAAATAAATAACGCCTACTTTATTATATAAATAATATATAACTAAACTAGTTTAGAGTATAATATCTATACGGAGTAAGCAAAAGCACAGGTTAGATTAAAGTATACTATTTAAATATTATATAATATTAATAGAGATTAATACTAATAACTAAAGGGTATTTATATTTATATTTATTTTAAAAAATAAGCGTGTACACCGTCTAACAGGTAAAAAAAAAAAAAACTTTAATATTATATAAAAAGTTTTATAGTCTAAGAAAATAGTGGTTTAAAAGAGTATATATTTATTAAAATATATTTTTACAGCCTTTAATTAGTCTAGAAGTTTATAGAAGTTTACAGGAGTTTAAAGAAGTACATATAGTATTAAAAATCAAGGTTATAGTAAAAACAGAAATTAGAAAGAAGATAAAAATTAAAGTAGAATATAGTATCAAGTTAATTTAAAAGTTTACTAGAGTTTATAAAAGTAGAAAAAAGAGTAAAATTAAAGTAGAATATAAACTTCTAATTAGTCTAAAAGTTTATAGAAGTTTACAGGAGTTTATAGGAGTAAATATAAAAGCAAAAATAAAAATAAAAATAAAAATTAAAGTAAATACTATAGGGTAAAGTTTTATATAGTTTAGTTTTTTATTTTTTAAATTTTTTAGTCTCTCTCTACTTCTCTCTACCTTAAATATATTTCTTTCTATTTAATTAGTGCTCGCGTATCTTTCTAATGTTTTTTTAATAAGCAAAATATACTAGTAGTTACTATAGTAATTTTAAGTTACTAGTTAAAATCTAAATATCTCTAGCTTTCTTTATAAGTATTAACTAAAATAATAATTAATAAAATATTACTAACTAATTTTAATGGTCTCTCTTTTTAGCTTTGTTGTTACTGTTATTTTTTATTTTTTTTTTACTTTTTAGCCTACTTCTGCTCTCATTCCTGTCTCTATTTTTATTTCTAATAATAATAATAATAATAATAATAATAATAATAATAATAATAATAATAATAATAATAATAATAATAATAATAATAATAAGATTAGAGCTCCTTTAGAGTAATAAGAGAATTTATAAATACTATAGTATATTATATAATACTTTAGTTAACATACTTTAGTTTTTTTTTATTTTTATTTTTATTACTATTTTTATTATTATTTCTATTACTGCTGTTATCTGCACCTGTGCTTGTACTTATTTCCTATTTTTTATTATTTATATAATATGTAAATACTATCTATCTATTATAAAATTAAGCTACTATTAGTAAAATAACTAATACTTATATTTTTATTATATAAAAAAAGTAGTAGTTACGGACTGCGGCTAATTTAGAGACTATAGAGCCTAATAAAAAAAAACTAAAACTATATTAGCTAGATTATAGAAATAGAGTTAAGTAAATAACTAGTTAGTAATTATTAGTATAATACCTATTAAACTAATAACTAAGAGTATTAGATATACTTTAAATAGAATACTTAATAAATAAATTAGTTTAAAAATATTTATACCTATTATTATATAACTACCTGCTCTAATAAATATAGTTTATTAAAATAAAAGTATAAAAAGAATTAAGACTACTTACTATTATTATTATCTCTTAATCTAAGGTTACTAGTAGTATATAATTTATTTAATAAACTATTATTAAAAGCTAAAGGAATAAAAATAGTAGTATAAGTTATAATTTAAATAATAAAAATAATAGCTATAATAGTAACTAGCGTGTTTTTATAAATAAATTTTAACTTTACCTAATTAGATTAATAGTATTTTTTATAAAAAATAATTAGTGTTTTAAAAGGATCTAATTGTAAAATATCTTTTATAAATAAGCTTTAATCTTTAATTAAATTAATAATACTTTTTATAAATAATAGTTAGTATTTTAAAAAAACCTAATTATAAGATATTATAAAAGCACTAGTATTATACGGCGTTATTAGTTTTCTAGAAGTTTTTAGAGTTTTTAGAGTTTTTAGAGTTTTAAGAGTTTCTGTAAGCTATATACATGGAAGTAGTAACTTTTATAGTATATTTTTTATAAATAAGCTTTAACCTTACCTAATTAAATTAGTAGTATTTTTTATGAATGATAATTAGTATTTTAAAAAAGCCTAACTATAAGGCATTCTTTGTAGATAAGCTTTAACCTTAAATTAACTAAATTAATAGTATTTCTTATAAATAATAGTTAGTATCTTAAAAGAGCTAAGCTATAAGGTACTATAAAAGTCTTAATATTACATATTATACAGTTAGCTATTATCTAAATAAAAATATATTTATTTATAAAAGTTAAACTATTTATTAGTAAGAGATTATAATATTTTCTGTTTAGTCTACAGCGTAAGGATTTTAACCTCTAATTAACTTAAAAATTTATAAAAGTTTCTAGGAGTTTAAATACCTACTAGTAAGAAATTATAATATTTTTATTTTAGCTTATAGTATAGAGATCTTAGTCTTTAATTAGTCTAAAAGTTTATAAAAGTTTATAAAAGTTTATAGAAGTTTATTTACCTTTTTATTTACTAGTAAGAGATTATAGTATTTTCTGTTTAGTTTATAGTCTAAGAATTTAGACCTCTAGTTAATTTAAAAGTTTATAAGAGTTTATTTATCTTCTTATTTAAAAGAGTATAGTATTTTTTATTTAGCCTATAGTGTAAAGATCCTAGCCTCTAATTAGTAATTAAAAGAGCGAGATATAAAATTATGTTAATATATATTAACTAAGCTTTTAGAAACTTCTAAAAACTCCTATAAACTCTTATAAACTCCTAAACTAATTAAAGGCTATACGTAATAATAGTTTTCTAAAATACTTTATATAGTAGTAGTAACTAGCCATAACTTTATAAAAATAATATTAAAGGTTAAATCTATAGCTATATTTAACCTCTCTTTAATAATAGTAGTATATTTATTAATATTTATAAACTTATTAATACCATCTAACCTGGCTGATGGGTAGAATGTATTAAGTGAACTAAATAAGTAAATATATTACTAATTAAATTAAATAATTTTCTCTTTAAGTAGGTCCATACTAACCCTTAAGATATTATAAGAATTAAAAAGCTATAATTTAGTAATCTATATTAGATCTTATAGCTTAGTAAAATTCTTTATAAATAATATCTAAGTAAGAAAAAACATGTCTAGAATAATAGTAGTAGAAATATATATATCTGGTATATTCTTACTAAAAATACTTTCTATCTTAATACGTAGTATTCTAATCCAGGTGTTATAAAAACAGACTTAATTAAAAATAGTTTTAAAGTTATAAGTTAAGTTCTTATAGTTCTTAATATTAAGCTTATAGCTATAGTTTAGATGCTTAAGACTAAAATTAATTAGCTTATATATAGATTCCTATTCTAGCTAGTTTATAAGCTTAGAAGCCAGTATAGTATACTATAACTCTAGTATATTAACTTTTAAGAGATATTAATAATAATATAGCATCTTATACTTATAGTTATATTAGACTATATTAAAGAAAAATACTACTAGTAAGCCTACTAGGCGCTAGAGTAGACTAATATTACTATATTTAATAATATATTATATAGTTAAAAAAAGCTTAACCTCTTGTAGTATATAATATATAGTTTAGAACTTAACGTCTAGTCTATTAATACTCTAGGCTTTCTTAATTAAAGTAATAATATAAATATTCTTAATAAGCTAGAGAAATTAATCTAGGGAAAAAAGCCTAATAATATTATTAATAAACTCTATATATTTAAGAAAGTTAGAATTTAATTTTAAGAGATAACTTTAATAATATATAGCTATATAAAAAAGTATAATAATATATATAATAAAGCTTTATATAATAATTAACTTTATTAGATAATACTTAGCATTATCCCAGCTAGTCTGACTATAACTTTATATAGTAATATTAGTTTAAATAGTATAATAAGTCTCCTCCTTATTATTAGGGGACGCCTAATGAGTATAGATAATAATATTTAGTATATTTATCTAAATATAAAACTATATAAGAATATTAAAAAATTATTACTATTTATTATATAATAAACTAGCATATATCTACTCATGCTGAATGAACTAAATATAATATATAATAAACTAGTCTTTATATATAAGAAAAAGATATTTATAGAAATTATTATTCTAGCTAGTAGAACCAACAGGCGCTTATAGTCCAAGCTATATAAAAAAAATATTCTTATAAATATTATAAATTCTTTTAATAGTACTCTTATTCTTAAAAATAGCACTAAACTACTAGAACTTAGTCTTTTATACTAAAATACGCGAGATAGTTAGGAAGATAAAATAATAATTATAATTATTATCTCTAAATACTTAGTTTATATTTAATATATATATTCTTTTAATAGCACTAGTAATAAAGTTTTTTGAGATATTTAAGTCTATTTTAGTATCTACTAGAGAGGCAGTTATAATATTTATATACTTTAAAAAAATAATTAAATTATATATAAACTACTTATGCTTAGTATTTAGTAACTTTAAATAAATAATAAAAGCTATAATAGTTATTAATAGCATTTTTTTAGTATATCCAGTCTCTTTATTATGCTTTATTTTTATTATATTTAAATTATTATATATATAACAGTGCTGCTTGCTCTGCTTGCTGTAGACTATATAATATTATAACTAGCTATGCTAGCTATAACCTAGCGTAGAGCTTAGAGCATAACTAGCTTATACTTAAGTTATATACTACTTTATTTAAAGGCAAGCCCCCTTTATATCTCTTCTCTTTTTATCTTAGTATAGCTAAAATAGAGCTAACTTATTTTATTAACTTATATTTATACTATAACGCGTGAAGACTGAGCCTGTTATTATATTACACTAAAATCTCTTTAATTTAGCTAGATAATAGTGACATAATATCGAGGTTAAACCACGCGATTAATAAGAGCATTTAATTTATTAATAACTATACCTAAAAGATTAATTACATAACTATACTAAGTTATTAGTTTGTTAACTATATAATCTCTACTAGAAAGCCTTATAGTAGTAGGTAATTAAAATTTTAAGTAATAGCCTATATAAGCCCTGCGCGGCAGGCCTTAAGAGTGACTTAATAAGTAACTAAAAAACCTATAGTAATAGGCAACATATTTATTAGATTAAAAGAAAGCTATAAAAGCTTTAATAAATACTTTCTTTTCCTCTCTTTTATTATTTTCTTTCTGCTAGAGAAACTGACTCCTACAAGCACTATTAGCTTATCTTCTTTATACTAGAGAAACTAACTCCTATAAGCACTACTAGCTCGTTTTTTTTATACTAGAGAATTAGCTAATTACTTTACTCTGCTAGGGGCTAGAAGCTCTATATATATATAAAAATAAATAGGTTAGGACTATAGGAAAGCTCTTTATACTAGAGATAAAAGTTAATTCTAAAATAATAGCCACTAATAATAACTACACGTTTATCCCTAAGTCGCTTAGGTGTACTGCTATATACTACCTTAATAATATAATTAGAGAAAACTATATTATTAAGAAGCTTTATATTTAGGTATGATATAATAAGAAACTTTTTATAGCTACTACTAAAAGCACTACTTAAAGAACTAATATCTATAAGCTTTAAAAGATAGAGGTTACGCTTTTTACTTTAATAACTTTTAATTAAGTAATAATCGCTAGCGAGCTAGAGCGTAGCTATTTTAAAGTACTTACATATTATAATCATACTAATATACTAGAAAAAGCGCTTAATACGGCTAAAACTAAGCTTAATAAGGCTAGAGATAAGCTTATTAAGCTTTATTAGCTACTAAATAACACGCTTAAGCGCGTAGCAGATTAAGAGAATAAAATTAAAATACTAAAGATATAGATAAAGAAACTTACGTATAATATATACTTTTTCCTCTCTGTAAAGGCCAGCCTAGCGCTATTATTAATACTAGTAAAAAAAATATACTTTATAGCTCTACTATAGACCCCTTAGAATTAGGCTAGCTATATAGCTATAAGACCTAATAATAGTTCTAATATAGGAGATCTTAATAACTAAATTTCTTAAGTATTATTTTACGTACTAGTTACTTTACTAGCTACGTTTACTATAGGTAGCTATTAAGATAATAGCTACTTAGCCTAATTCTCTAATCTACTAATACTTAAAGACGGTAAGGATATTACCTTTAATTAATAAAGAAATATTCTAGAGAATAAGGTACGCGCTAATTAAGACTAGTTTACTAGAGCTAGTAAATAAGCTATTTAAAAGAATATTATTTTTTACATACATACGCGTACAGAGGGTCCTGCTAACTAATATCTCTTAATACTTATATATATAATAAAAGAGAGTAAGCAGCTAGTTAGCTACTAGTATATAGTAAATTACCTAAAAAGGATGTATAATAACCTATATAAGAGACTTAATACTTACTATAATTTCTAAAAGCTCTACCTTAGAGACCCTACTAACTTTACTGTATTTTAAAGCAATTTTTTTTATCTAGCTTAAGAACGCAGCCTGCTTATAGACTAATAGATAAAAGAATTCTATAAGAAGCTCCTAAACACTCTGCGTATATAGATAGGCATTTATTAATAATAGTACTATAACTAGTATAATAAGTATATAGACTTAGTTTAAGACTTTACTAGAGAGCTAGCTCTCAGCGCTAAGAAAGCTATTAAGTAGATTAATAAAAAAACTAGAAAGACTTAGCTGCTATTAATTTAGTAGTCTTATTTAAAAGCTAAGTGCCTAACTTACGTAGTAGTTACTATTATTTTACTAATACTTATCTCTAAGCTAGCTAGTTACTATAATTACGGGAAATTTAACTACTTTATAAAAGATTACTAATTACTTATTTAAGCTATAGCTAAAGTAATTAAGCTTATAGATACTAATAAAAAGCTCTATACGCCTTAAGATACTAGTAATAATAAGAAGTTTTAGCTTACTGTAGAAGAACTATTAGAAAAAGACTTACCCTAAAGGAAGTTTTTTTTCTAAAGTTATTTCTTAAAGCTACTAGCTAATTTAACTCTTGCTAACTACTATTTAGTAGACCTGCTCTTACCTTATCTTATTATATTTCTACTAGTAAACTAGCTATTAAGTTAAGTAGCTTTCTTAATACTAGAGCTAGTAGTTTTATTCTAATACACCTAAAGTACATACACGCTATTAAGAAAGAGCTTAAAATAAAAACTTATTAAATAAAATCTATCCCTCTAGCTAGCTATAATAATAGACTAAATAAATAAGTAAATAAGTACTTTTAAGTGGATCTAGTACTAGATAATTACTATCTACTAATTTATTTCGTTTTCTGTAATACTGGCCGCTATGATCTTATAATTAGCTATAAGCTTTTTAAAGATATAGGTACTTTAATTAACTATAAAAAGTAAGCACTTAAATAGCTAAACAATAAACTAATTAATTATAAATGTGATATTATTATTCTAATGTAAGGTTTATTAACTAAAATTAACCTTTTATATTAAGCTAATACTGATTAACGTGATGAGCTGATAAATATGGCGATTTTATAGTATACTTATAAGCCACCTTAGCGCTCACTCTAGCGTATAGTATAGTAAGAAAATTTTAAAAAAATAAAAGAGTAGCTTTACTTATAATAGTAGCTAGAATTAAATAAGTAAACTTTTTATTCTTAGTCTATCTTATACAAAGACCTCTTTAAGGTAGGCCTTAAGATTAATACTATAAAAGCTATTACCTTTATAATATATATATAGTAAAAGGAAACTATACTAGGGCATACTAGTATTTATAAAATAAATAAGCTTATTTAGGACTATAGAGATAAGCTTAGCCTACTAGACCTAAAGCTTTCTTTTTAAGACTTTAAAAACCCTTTAGTAAAGGCTTCGCTAGAAGGGCCCTATCAATTAAATAAGAACCTTATAAGAGAAAAGAAACTTTAGTAGTTTATTAAATAGAAACTATCTTATCCTAGCTACGCCGGCGTGACTTAAGTTTATTTTTTAAAAAAAAACTTAGACATGCTGCCCCCGTATTATAAAGATATTAATTATAATATTAAACTAATAGCTAAGAATATACTAACGTTAAGTCTATTATATAGCATGTCTTTTAAGTAGCTATAGTTTATTAAGACCTACCTAAACAACTATCTTAAATAAGAGGTTATTACTTATAGTAATACTTTATATACTTTTTTAGTATTATTTACTAAAAAGCCTAGAAAAGAGTAGCGCTTCTACGTTGACTACTATAAACTTAATACTATTATAAAAAAAGACGTCTATTTAATTCTGCTAATTTAAGAGACCCTTGCCTGCCTAGCATGTATAAAAGTATTTACTAAGCTTAATATATAATAGGCCTTTTATTATATACGTCTAAATAAGGACATAAAGGACCTAACTATATTCTATACTTAGTATAAGAATTATAAGTATTACGTGCTACTATTTGGTCTCTATAATAGCCCTACTATATTCTAGTATTATATTAATAAGATACTTTATAGCCTACTTAATGACTTTTATATTATTTATTTTAATAATATCCTAATTTATTCTAAAGACCTGCTATAGTATGAGGAGTATATTACTTAAGTACTAAGACATCTCTAAAACACCAGCCTCTAGATAAATATTAAGAAAAACAAGTTTACTATTACTAGAATAAAGTTCCTAGGCCTTATTATTAGTACAGAAGGGATCTAAAAGGACTTTAAGAAAGTTACTGCTATATAGAAATAGCTAGTACTTATATTAGTTAAAAGCCTATAATTCTTCTTAAAATTCTATAACTTTTATAGAGCTTTCTTAAGGGACTATAGACATATTATCTAACTACTTACTAAGCTACTTAAGAAGAGTATATAGTATACCTTTAGTAAATATAAGCTAGCAGCCTTTTAGTAAGCTAAAAATCTAATATTATTAAATAATATTCTAGTTTACTACTTGCTCTATCGTTAGACGCGTATGGAGATAGACGTAAGTAATAGAGTTATTATAAGAGTACTATTATAGCTCTAAGAGAATAGCCTTTAGTGATCTATAGTTTTCTACTCTAAGACTATAAGTAAGCCCTAGATAAATTATGATATATATAATAAAAAAATATTAGCTATAATTTATAGCCTTTAAGAATAGTGCTTGCAGCTTATAGGCTTATAGACTACTAAGTTATTTAGTACTCTAACTAACTATTATATGCTAGAGTACTTCTCTATAAAGTAAAAGCTTACTTCCCACTAAATACGCTAGGTAATAAGTATAATAAACTATTATCTAATGTTTATTTATTGTTTTAGTATAGCTAATATAATAGCTAATACGCTCTCACGTAAGTAAGAGAAACTAAAGACTTAGAAAAATAAGAATAAAGTAGCCTAAACACGTGCCTTTCTTTTAGTAGAGTAAATTAATATTAGCTTTATTAAAACTATAAGCAATAACCTAGCTATGCTATTAGTAAGAGGCATACTAGCTACTAATATAATTAAAATAGCTACTACTAATACTTTTATAGCCTTACTACTTCTAAATAACCCTTACTTACTAATTAATTGCATTATTAAGGTAAATTATAGTTATAAGAGTCTACAGCTATTTTAAGAGCGTGCTTTTTTTAGTAACTATTTAGTATAAAAACTCAGCTAAAGCCTTTTTATATACTATAATAAGCTAGTAGTTTTTACTATACACTTCTTAAAAACTTATTTTATTTAAGCTATCTATGCTACCTAGGTGATTGCTTACTTAAGTAAGAGAAAAATAAATAAGCTACTTCGTAACCGCTACTACTAAAGCTATATAAGCAAAGATATAAATAATTATATAGCTATATATAAAGCTTATAAATAGAGCTATATATCTTATAATAAGACTCTAGGCTTACTTAAATCACTACTAATCTCTAAGTGAGTATAGTAAGATGTCTCTATAAACTTTAAATCCTTCTCCTTAAATAAGAAAGGATATGACTATGTTTTTATTATTATAAACTAGCTAAGTAAGCACTACTTTTTATTACCTTATTATAAAACTACTATAACTGCTTAAATAGCTGATATGTACTATCACTATATTTAGTAAGTATTTAGTCTATTTAGATTAATAGTCTCTAATTACAGTCTTTAGTTTATTTTAGTATTTATAGATAAGCTATGCTGATTAATAGGAATTAAGTAAAAGCTCTTAACACTATATTACCCCTAAACTAACGGAAATACTAAGGTTTTAAACTAGTACATTAACCAGCGCTTATGTCTATTCGTTAACTATTATTAGAATAACTAGTTAAACCTACTACCCTATATAGACTAGGCTTAAGTAATTTTATTATATAAAACTATAGGCTTATTACTTTATTAAATTAAGTTTAATTACTAGCTAATCTATTACTGGGACTAGGAGAAACGTATGAAGGTATTTACTATAGTTTATAAATAGATATCACGTGAGGAAGCGCAGAGCTATGCTAAAGCTTACTATAATATAATAAAGCTAGCTATAAAGATAGCTTAATAAGGGATTGCTTAAGTATAAGAGTGATAGACTTAATAGGCTAATAAGAAGCACTATAAGCTAGACTTTTTTATAGAAGATAAGATATATATTACACCTAAAAGCTTTACTATTAGCTGATCTAGCTAGAAGCTAGACTAGTAAATATACAGACCTTATTTTATTATAAGTATAAAGGGATATTCTTATTACCTTAAGCTGCTGCTATATATACGTATGCTTAATATCTTTTATATAGACTATCTATAAAAAGCTTCTACTCGCTTACTACCTAGCTAAATTAAACTTAAGAAACTGCCTATTAAGGTTAATAGGTATTTTAAGTAGCTAGTATAGAAAATCCTTAATAGCTATCTATTTTATAGCTAACTATAATATAAAGTATTCTAGCTAGCTTATAATCTAGATTCTGCTTGGTATAACGCCCGAGGCTTTATAGGCACCCTATATAAGATAAGAAACTATTATAAGGCCTATCTAGAGAAGATAGGACTGCTAGCATGACTAAACGCCTAGTTAAAAGCATATAAAGCAGAAAAGGATCTAGAAATAATAGAAGAGAATAACAAGGCAGCTTTAAAAACAAGAGTAGTACAGAAATTAGTAAGAAAGAGATTATAATCTAGAGACTTAAGAACAAGCCTCTCTTAGAGAGGGGGTAATATAATAGTACTACTTACTTTACTTATTATAGGCTACATAATATCGTAACTAGCTACGCTAGCTATGATTTAGCGTAGAGCTTAAAGCATAGCTAGCTTATACTTAGGCTATATACCGCTTTATTTAGAGATAAGCCCTCTTTATACCTCTTCTTTTTCTATCTTAGTGTAGCTAAAATAGAGCTAACTTATTTTATTAACCTATATCTATACTACGACGCGTGAAGACTGAGCCTGTTATTATAATATATAAATATTACTTATAGATTATCCGCTAGCAGCTTAAGTTGATTTTATATATAATTAATTTTTACTAGCTAAAGAGGACATAGGAGTTTATAGGAGTTTATAGAAATATAATATATTAAAAACATACCTTTATATTATTAGCTATTTTATTTATTAAACTATTTATATAGTAATAACTGTAATAAATATTAAGCCTAAATAGTACCTTTATTACCTAATAATATATACCTAAACTAAGGAGATAAAAATCTAGAGATAAAAATAAATAATTAGAAATATTCTTAGTCTAAAAGAAGTAGACTATACTAGTAATAGTAAATAAATACTTCTTATAGGCTAGAGTTTATTTTTTTATAGAGTAAATTTAATAGCTAGTATGTTTATTACTTATAATATTTATTATAAGTATATATTAAGTAAGTATAATATCCTAAACAGTAGCCGCAGTCTATAAGTAGTCTATCTTTATAAGGTCTATAATAGAGTTAAATTAATTAAAGAATAGCTTTATAATAAGAATGTTAAGCTCTAATATATACTAATTAATATCTGGCTAAGCCTAATATATACCCCTCTTATAAAGAAGGTCTAAAGCTTTATATAGCACGGCATGACGTTATTTATGCTTATAGTATTACTTATAATAAATCTAAAAGTTATCGTCTTACTCTATCCTAGCCTATGTAATTATAAAGTCTAAGAACTTCTACCAGACTCACTTTAGCACTCTAACTATATAATTTAGCTTATATTTATAATATAGATATTTTCTTCACCTTAGTGCATCACGTAAGCTACTGTAAGAGTTATTACTATAGAATTCATTACCTTCTTCCTTAAATTCATAGCTATTATTATAGTCATTATATTTGTTGGTATTACTATTACGGCCATCATACATGTCGTCATTATTATCATTATAGTGGTCATATTCGCCTCTGTAGGTATGTTCTAGTTTAGCTGCATTATTACTACCGTCGTCAAAGGCGCTTAAGAGACTAGTTTAGAGACTAGAGAATTTTTATAGGTTTGAAAGACCATTTGGGCGCGTTAGGAGATAGTGTGTGGGACTAATTAATAGACTTAATAGGTCAAAGAGAGGTGTGGACAATGGGCTGGTTGATACACCAACACGGCCCGTAGCAGAGCTCATGTCAAATGGAATAGATAGAGGAGATAAAAAGCTTTCGATTGCAGGTAGTTTTGTAAGATGTATGGTAGAATTAATAGGTGAGATACACGGTTGAAGTTGGCGTGTTTGTGCTAACAAGAGAATCGGAGTACCACACAACTCGGAACTAAATTATCTCAGACCCTCGGTGAGGATCTCCCCTCGGCGCGCTCTGGTTGGCCCAGGAGTTGGCAGGAGTTTGTGGTAGCCTGTGATTGGCTCAGGAGTTAGCAGGAGTTTAGCGCCCATACTAAAATCTGAACTAGGCCAAAATCAGAGTAGAGCCTAGGGGAGATCCTGCATCGAGGGACTGGCTAGTGAGATAAGTCGCATCTACCTCTGTGCGTTACTAAGCCGCATGTTCACGTGCCTGTCCACATCCGGTTGAACCCAGGTCTCTGTTTGGGTTTAGTAATCGCAAAATATAGCTGCATACCATCCCGAGTTGATAACCTCCTCGGGGAATTACACATGCAACCGCTTGCCTTATCCACATCCATGCGCTTATTACCCAAAATTTCCACACCCAGCTGGGAGTTATGTTCTGTGTCACCCTCTCTGAACCACGGCCTGAATCGAATAAATGTTATACATTTCCCAACGTACCTGTTAATTATATGCGGTGTGGCATCATTCTAGTATTGGTATCAGTATCACAAAATCCAACAATCAGCGCCCAAATACCAACAAATATCGCAGCCACCTGGAATCCAGGCTGAACTGTGAAACAAGATTAAATACAAGAAAACTGCCAACCTTTCTGCACCCCTCACAACTCAGATGATTATACTCGACTTCCTATCATCGCGGGTATCCTCCCGTACCACTCCTATCAAGAACACCCAATCCCTCCACGGTCACCCCGCTCCCCTTCCTTCCCTCCGGCATACCCAACCCCATCCTTTCCTTCTCCAAATACTCCTGCTCTAGCCTCAACTCCTCCATGTGTCTCACCCGCTCCTGCCTTGCCTTCTCCTGCAACTCGCCAAACGGATCAAAGCGATCAGATATTGGATCCTTGAATGGATTCTTGGTCCAGCTCCCACGATCCGTTAACGTCGTAGATCTCGGTCTTCCACGTAGGAGATCATAAGATTTGTTCAGTGGCGGGTCAGCAAACGGATTTGCGGATGGCATGGGAGGCTGGATAGCAGAGTTAGTTGGCGGGTGGGAGCGGAAAGCTGCGAAGCGCGACCGCGAGGGATCTGTAGACACAGTTGTCGGGCGGGACTCTTCTCCCGCGAAGAGCGGGTCTGTCGTGTCTGTGGTCCGAGTAAGGTGGCCTATGTGTGCGGTTTCCGGAGTGTGCAAGGAGCCGATGTTTGAGGGTGAGAAAGCGTCCTCGCCATGCCGCATTTGTGACTCGATCTTTTGGCGGCGTCGTCGTTTAAGGAAGATAATTGCGCCAATTACGAGGGCTAGAGCGCCTGCGAGCATGTTAGAATAGAAATATCATATAGGAATAGGCGAACGAACCTAGAATTGTGAACGCAATCAAGGCCCCTTCTGCGGCTTTGGACATGGGCGGATTATTGCTCTTGGACCTTTGGGGTTGACTGGGGCCTGGATTGGCTCCCCCGGCAAGCTCGGTTTCTGCTGCGGAAGGTAGCTGGCCTGTTGTGGATGGCTGGAGGGTTTGTGCATTTTGATTGGAAAGGTTGACGTCGGTCATAGCAGCTAATGCAGCTGTAGTAGAAGCTTGAGCCTCGTCAGAGGACGGTGCAGAGATGAGTCCAGGCGCACCCGAAGCCTCGGGAGCGGGCTCAGAAGCTGGTTGAGATGACACTTGAGGTGCGGCAGTGGAAGATGTTACCGCTACTGGTGGCGCTGTAGCTTGGCTGGTTATGGCAGCAGCTGACGAGCCTACTTGGGCTACTGAAGTAGCTAGTGCGGCGGGAAAGGAGCTCTCTACTGGTGATGGTTCTTCTGGTTCCTCTGCCTCTGCGGGTCCACCTGTTGGGGATGGTTCATCGGGCGACTCGGGTTGACCAGGAAAATTAGGGCTGTCTGGACTTGTTCCTGGACTCTCTGGACTTGGTGGACCAATCTCACCAGGCTGAGCAGGTTCTTGTCGGAACACAAACCTCAATGGGGGAGGTCGTCGACGGTATCGTAGAGGCATACTGTGAGAACGAGATATTAAGATGATATGATATTCAGGGAGGCTCCGGAGCACTCATCAAGGAACAGAAGCACAAAACAAAGAACGAAAGGTCCTCAGGACATCGAAAGAAGCGAAGGATCCGTTCAACGGAGTAATCGAAGGTTTAGATCAAAATCATACGTTCACGACGAAAAGGAGAGAGAGGACAAGAAAGAATCGAAAAGGAAACGGGCATGCAAATGCTTTAGCTGCGGATATACTTGCAGATACTTGCCGCTGTAGTCGCCTGCTCCTTCACCCAACGTCTCCAACCCCATCCCAAGTGGGTCATCTTGGGGGTAGTGCTCGGGCAGGAGAAATCCCTTAGGCACGATGTCAAAACGCACTGGAGAGCAAAGCAGCCAAGATCAGCGACCTCGAAACTGAGGCTGAACGGCGCCTAAGGGAACATGCGTGGCACGGGGAAAGCCAAGGCAGAGATTCAGGCAGCGATATGCTGGGAGAATAAGAGTTGCCAAGTAACCAGTGAGAGGTGAATGGTGGTGGTTGGGAGAGAGGTGCGTCCGAAACGGCTTGGCTCGTTTCGCGACCGGTGGTGAAGCGGAACACGCATCACCAACGCAACCCAGTGCCGTCATCTTCATAATCAGGCAGAGCATTCATGAGCCGCATAAGACTTTGCAAGGGTAATCGACAGCTCGGTGGCCCTTCGGAGAGCAATGCGACAAGATTTCTGATTGGATTGATGCATTGAGATGTGAAGAAAAGAAGGTCCGAACGCAGTCACAGCACTGTGGAGAAGTCAAGCCTTTTTTAATTGGGAAACAACGTCGTATGATTACAGACAATCAAGATCTCCAAGCTTTGATGGTGAATTTGGAAGAGACACAGGGCTAACAAGGTCATCAAAAGCGCAAAGAGATGTGAAGAGAGTGAAACGTGAATTTGATAGTCGAAGGTGAAGAGTGCGTGAAGTGACCATTGAAGAAACGCACAGACAAGAGCCCTCTCAGCCAATCGGGTGCTCATCGGGACACACATGCACGTGACGTGCCATCGGATTAACCTCTTCCAGTTTCAGCACGTCACTCGGAACTTCAGGCACCCGGAAAAAGGCAGATCACATTCCAAATATTCTCGAATCAAAAGTAGCGAAGAAACATTCTGGAGATTGGAGATTTAGGCATATCAGTCAAGATACTCTCAAGAGTAGAACTATAAATGAGACTACAGTCTATGCAGGCATCTCTCAGTCTAAATATACAATCTGACCTTTATACATCGCATTCTATCAGGGGAAAAAACCTTCACTGGCATATGATGAAGTTCAACGGAGAAGAGTGTCGTGTGCCTTCCTTCTTCGGGAGAGACGGTCTGTGGGAAGTTTCACCACGTCCTCACCCTACGGATTAGAGAACTTGGGAGGCCCTGCCTGGGGGCCAACGGTGCGAGTCATAACACGCTCTTATCCGGGAATACTTCTATCAAGGCTCTGCCCCAGGCACATCTCATAATACATGCCTCTCTTGCCCAAAAGCTGCATGTGTGTGCCCAGGGACGTTCATAACTAGTTACAGTTATGTTATATAAATTAGTTACAACTAAAACTAGTCCTTAGAAAACTAAAACTAATGTTCCTGTAATTATGTTACATTAGTTACATAGTTATATAAATCGAGGGTTATCTTTTGATGCCGAAACTCGCCTCCGACATCGAAAATTGCAGAATTGCCAGGTAATCGTCAGATGCACTCGAGATGCGCTCGAGATGCGCCCACCTGCTCACATCCGACATCCAGGGACGCACTAGAGCCAAAAAGGCCTGGTTGCTACCTTTTTTGTGCCTGTGTGCGCTTCGCTCAGTCCTTTAGTGTCTTACAGCCCTATAAAGGTACATCTCGCGTGCATTTCACATGCATCTCGCTGTTCTCATGTACTTCAGTTTCATCAACGCCTTATTATAGAGGACTCTCAAAGGGAGACTAGGGGCCAAAAAAGAGCTCGCGATGAAGCTGCCGACGACATTTCAACCCTCACTAACCTCGATTCGCGTGATTTTGATGACCTTACTCTTACCAGAAATGACCTTTATTACGCCATTAATATACCCCAGTAAAAGCGTTGAAGACCTTGCGAAGATAATGAACTCTAAAGTTACACACTTAATAAGCCTCCAGACAGGCAGCCGGCACGTGGCAACTCAAATTAAAAGCTTTTCTATTATAAGTGATGTAAGAAGGGCTGCTCTAGTGCATCAGCATTTTAATCTCACCTAAAATCAAAGCACGGAGTTACTATTAATCTGTTAGTTAAAATTAAGGTAGAGGAGAAAGTAGATTAACTTACTACTAGCTTTAAACTACAGCAGCAACGTGCCAATAATTCCTTAGAGACTAAGAGAGCTAAGGTCCTTTATAATTCTGTTAATAAAGCTAACTAGCTAAACGTCCTTATTTTAATAATAGTTAATCATAACCTCCCTCTATTAATTACAGAGTAGCCTGAGTTTTATCTTTTAATAAAGATTTTGAACTACACCCTTGTTAAATAAGGTGGTCTGATGAGAAACTCTTAAAGTTTAGTCAGGAAGCTTATAAAAAAGATATATGAAGTATCTAAAGAGACTATTAAGCAGAAGCTTACTAAATCCCTATTAAAAATACACTTCACCACGGACATTTGGTTGTCGCTAAATAATAGCCATTACCAAGCGATTACAGCGCATTTTGTTAATAAACTAAGGAGATTATAGAAGGCTATATTAGCTCTTTAAGAGCACAAACAAGGCCATAAAGCTAAAGAGCAAGCAGAAATCTTCTAAAAGGTTCTTAAGAAATTTAATATTAGTAAGAAGAAGATAGGCTATCTTACAGGTACATCTCTTTTTATTTATTAAGAACACGTTCTGTAACTTACTCTTTTTAGTGTACAGAAGACAACTACAGGTTAAATAATAAGATTTACTGTTTTCT
Source organism: Zopfia rhizophila CBS 207.26 (assembly GCA_010093925.1). Taxonomy (NCBI): domain Eukaryota; kingdom Fungi; phylum Ascomycota; class Dothideomycetes; family Zopfiaceae; genus Zopfia; species Zopfia rhizophila. The sequence goes on from ML994614.1 coordinate 2,917,313, forward strand.
TATAAAAGACCTTACCTCCTGGAACGCTTCATAGCACTATATCTGATATATAAGCCATATACTTAATCTAGCCTACCAGGCTTTTTTATTTACAAAAGATAAGAATACGGTAGAACTGGCTGTTTAAGCTGTAAAGAAGCTTTACTAAAATAAAGAACACCACAGGCTACACTCAGAAAGTGAATATAAATAGAATAAGATAAACTAAACTAAGTGGAGGGAGATAGGCGCTCTTGGGAAAATTCATAATATTACTATTTAGCTCTATCGCTTACTATCTTAATATTAGAAGTTTATTAAACTTACTAGATACATCCTTTCTCGCGACAATAATACACGCTAGAACTCTTAGTTAACTATATTAAATACTGTAATTAACCTAGAGAGCTATATCCAAGTCTTTATTAATAAGAACTAGAATAAAATACGCCAAAACTTTATTAATCATAATAAGTAGAATACCTTAATTAAAACTAGAAATATCCTAAAGCCTTTTCGTGATGTAACTAACGTTTTGGAGAGAAATCACACGTCTTTTAATTAGGTGCTAGAGATAATAGATTTTTTAATTAGCTATATCAAAAGAAGTAAGATAAGCACAAAGGTAATAAAAACCTCTCTACATCACTACTTATAATATAGTTCGCATTTAATAAGTATTATAAACTTACTAATAAAACACCTGCATACGCGGCTGCACTCATGCTAAATCCATGTAACCAGAGAGTATATCTTACTACTAAGTAGAAAGCTATCAAGCAAACTTACCCTAGGACAATTAATAGAGCTATTAACGCTATACAGCAATTATAAATAAAGAAGTATAAATATATAGCTATTCCTGGAGACACGGCTAATCTAATTGACCTAGAGATAATTAGTAACGTCTTAGATAGGCACTGCCTTAAGAGAGAGCTTAAGAGGTCCTCAGTATTAAATAAGTTTAATAAGTATATTAAGGTAGGATTAACGCTCTCCTTTAGGTGATGAAGCTAACGTTACATTTTTCATAGGCAAATTCTATCCCTAAACTTGCTAGCTCTGTATTAAATTAGTGGCTTAATCTGACCTAGTGAAGTAACTTCCCTCACCTCTCTTACATAGCAATCAATATTCTCTCTATCCCTCCAATGTCGGCTGAAAGCGAGTGAGTCTTCTCCGGTGCACGTCGTACAATTACCTGGGACCGACATAACCTTGGGGCTGCCGTACTGGAGGAATGTGAGTGTTTAAAGAGCTGGATTCGCCTTCTAATAAAGGAGGGAGAGACTATCTCACATGAACTTGCGGGAGAGATTCTCGGCGACGGCGGAGAGGAAGAAAATGATCAACTACCAACAGAGGAGACCCTAGAAAGGTGGCTAAGCCTCTATCACGACGATGGCTCATTTCAAGATTGATGGTGCTAAGCCTAATTTGGATAATTGTATAGGTTTGTAGAGCTTCAAAAAAGCCTTTTGACCCTCCACTAACAATTGCTTAGTAACACTAATTAGTTATATAACTACATAACTATAACTGAAACTACTCCAATTTGTTATCACATAACTAAAACTAAGGCCTCTAGTTACATTATACTAGTTATGAACATCCCTGTGTGTGCCCATCTCTACGATCTTTCCCTTCGCAAAGACCACAATGACGTCGGCGTCTTTGATTGTACTTAGTCGATGAGCGACTGCGATGGTAGTTCGCCCCGACTTCGCCTTCTCAAGTGCAACTTGTACAACTTTTTCAGACTCCGTGTCCAAAGCCGACGTCGCTTCGTCGAGAAGCAAAAGTCGAGGCTGGCGGATAAGTGCGCGAGCGATAGCGATACGTTGACGCTGACCACCCGAAAGTTGCGTCCCCCTTGAACCACACAAGGTTCCAAATCCTTCTGGCAGTGAAGTCACGAAATCGTAGATATTTGACTGTCGTGCTGCCTCTTCCACTTCCGCATCAGAAATATTCGACTCAACTCCCATGGCAATGTTATCGCGAACTGAGCCTTGGTAGAGAACAGGTTCCTGCTGAACGAGCGAAATTCTACTTCGGTATTTACGAGGGCACAGTTCGGTCAGATTGCGCTCGTCGCACGTAATACGACCGGAAACGGGGTCGTAGAAACGTTCGAACAGAGCGATCATGGTCGATTTGCCACAGCCCGACGCGCCAACGAAGGCGATGAATTGACCAGGGTGAACCTAAATTTAGTATTAGCATGCCGAAACGATAATGCAGTGTGCGGTAATAGCATACATTAACGTTGATATCATCAAGGACCTTCGTATTTGGTCGACTTTCATACGCAAAACCTAGGTCTTGACACTCGATATGAGCAGGAACATTCCCGCTGCCATCATTGGCATGCGGCGGCTTCGATGGATCTTCCTGAACCGCTGGAACCAGTCGACGAAGCCAAAAGATATAGTTTGCCGCAATTTGAGCCTTGGTCATGCTAGTCGTATACGAGAAGAATGAAGCGGCTGCTTCCCCAGAGAAGATGACAGCAATGAACACAGTGAAGAACTGCTTAGTTGTGTACTCACCGAAGGAGATGAGACGCCCACCGTACCTACGCCATGTTAACACATTGTTCAAGTGTGAGGATTAATTTGCAGATAAGAATGCTTACCAGAAGCCAAGGCCCATGGCTAAGAAAGATATAGACTGCGTCAAGGAATACCAAAACATAGTCCATATCAATGCCTTCATCGACCGTCTCGCCACACCATGGAGACGAGATTGATATTTGTCTAGGATGTATCTTTCAATGGCAAGTGAGGAAACGGTGCGGATGGCAGCTACGACTTCTGCTGCCAGAGCGGCACCGCTTGAGAAGCGTTTCCCTGTGTCGTCTTCGAGCTTGAATTCTAATCGAATGCGGAGGTATCCAGCAAAAATGACTGGTGGTAAAGCCCCAAATACGACTACGAGGCCCAGCTTCCATCCCACGATGAGAGCGAGTATTGAACTTGAAATGACATTGACGACGCAGACTAGAATAAGCATGATGTTGAATCCTAGCAGCTCAAGCAAATTATTTGGATAACTTGAGAGATTTGCTGCGAGCGAACCAGTTGCATTCTCTTCCTTGTCGAAAAATTTCATGTCCTGCTTGAGGACGAGTTTGAAGATTTCTAGTCTATACCTTCGAAAGATATGCTAAGAGAGTTTAGAAGATGTCGGCTAATTTGTGAGGGCAGTACTGACTTGACAAACGAAATTACTCGCCCACCCAACGGCCGCATAGACGATGAGATTGCCTAAGGCTACGATGAAGAACATGAGCGAATAAAAGTTGCCTTGCGATCGTCCTCGATCCGAAGGAAGCTCAAATGCTTGAGCGATTCGAGAGAAGATAATGGCTTGCGCGGGAAACGTGAGGCCTATGACATGTTAGAACGCACAAGAGAGCCTGAACGAAACATTAACCTACCCCCCAAAATCGCTGCTATTGCAAGAATCAAGAACCAGGCCCATAAATCCATTTGCTCCCGCCCAATCATCCAGATGCACCTGATCAAACTGTAATTGATGCCATCTCTCTCTTTTCCTTTGCCCGTAGCGTCGCCGTGCACGAATGTAACCTGTGTTTGCGTTCGAGCAAGCGCAAGCTTTTCATCGCCCTGCTCAGCACTTTTGAGTTCGCTCTCGGTTTTGTCGGCATGCCCAAGGTCTTGAGCTTTGACCAGTCGAGCATAGGCGCCATTTGCATCGATGAGTTGATCGTGGGTACCCTGCTCCACAATAGCGCCCGCGGACATTACAGCGATATTGTCAGCATTTCGAATTGTTGATAGCTTGTGAGCAATGACAATTGTTGTTCGGTCTGAGGAGACATTGTCAAGGGCCTGTTGCACAATCTTCTCCGCCTTAGGATCCAGAGCGCTCGTTGCTTCATCCAGGAGTAAGACTTTAGGGTTGGAAACGATACTACGAGCAATTGCAAGTCTCTGCTTTTGTCCACCAGACAGCATCATGGCCCTTTCACCGACTTGAGTATCATACCCCTGCTGCTGTCAGAATCTAAAAACCAAATGAATGAACGAACTTACCTTTGGTAGTCGCTCAATGAACTCGTCCGCATAAGCAGCCTTGCACGCTTTCTCAACTAGAATTCGTTGCTCGGCACCCGGAAGGCTTGCTTGCTCTGTTCCAAATAGACCGAATGCAACATTCTCAAACACGGTCCCGCTGAATAATATCGGTTCCTATTGCACTAGTCGCATATTGGTTCGCAACCACTTCAGATTAAACTCTCGAATGTCGACCTCATCTAGAGTTAGGGTTCCGTTGGATTGGTTGTACCAACGCTCGAGCAAACCCACAATAGTACTCTTCCCTGACCCACTGGCGCCAACCAAGGCCGTGGTTTTCTTAGCAGGAACGGAAAGCGTGAGTCCATTCAAGACTTTGACATCGGGTCGTGTAGGGTACGCGAAATGAACGTCTTGCAGTTCAATGTGACCAACGCACTCCTGAGGAGCCTTTCCAGCTGAACAGAGCGGATCGATCTCCGATTCTCGGTCAATCGTCTTGAAAAGCTCCTCAGCTGCGGACGACGCTTTCGTAAGATTGAGAATCTGAGGTGCAATCGAGGTCATTGCCGTGGCGGCTACAATAACTGCGAGGATGACACTGGCATGAAATGTTAATGAGAATGTTAGAACATACCCAAAACATACTTACGTAAAGACATCCCCAGACTCCTTGATCTCTCCAGTGGTATACATTCGAATTCCCTGCCAAAATGCGAGACCATAACCCGCATAGACACAGAAGAACTCGGTTGAGAACAAAACAGCATAATTGGGTGACTTCTTCATGCCCACTTTCATCGCATCGCCCAGCAATGAGTCGTACTTGTCTGATAACAAGGGGTTCAGCCAAAACGAGTGAACCGTCCGCATCGTGGAAAAAACTTCTTCGGCAAGCTGTCCTGCTTTCGAATAAATGGCAAGCATTGCGGACTCTTGCTTTGTGTCGATAACGACGCAAACGCTGGTGACAACAAGAATGGTCGGCACAATGCTGACTGTAATCAAGGCGAGTTTCCATTGCACGGCGAAAGCAACGACAAATGCCGCTACAAAAGTTGAAAGAGCTTGGATGGTTAGAGTTAACTTTTCGGAGATTCCGTTGTTTACGTTGTTCCCGTTGGTGGTCGTCTGGGTGGTGACGGACCCAGCATCGGCGGAATCGAAGTACGCGATGTTCTGGCGTAAAGTATGCTCCAAAAAGTCAATTCTTAAGGCTTTGGTGATTCGAATGGCGGAAATTGATATTGCCACCTTTCTGCGGTTAGCTCAAAATGACGCAGTCGAAGTGCGACCCTGGATGGCCATGCAGGGCACTGGAAAAGTGGCACACTCCAAAGTACACCTCTGACAGCAACCTTCTCTAGATCCCGCACGGGGGACGATGTTATCAACAGCGGAGTTAAATAGGGCTCGAAAGGGGTGTATTACTAGAGGGATTAAGATTACAAGAGGACGGTCCACGAGAAGGTGAAAGACATGGCCCTTTGCTACTCTTTGGTGTGCCACTTCTTCTGTGCCCTGCGTGATGACTTACCGAATGTATGTAGACCAAAGCAAACTTGGCGACGAAAAGGTAGACGAAGTAGAGACTGCACCGTTCGTGAGAAAATGACGAAACGGATGAAGCATGCAACTTACGTGTACTTGTTCACCTCTGAACGATACTTACCCGATGAAATAGCTCCCGTGGCAAACCCAGTAAAGGATGTCACGAATTTGCCAAAAATCAAGTCCATCAAGGGTAGCAATGTGCCGGCAGCGATGGCAGCAATGAAGGCTGGGACCATGAGAAGCCAACTCAGTCGGTCGGCGTACTTGAAAACGCGCTGTCACCATGTCAGGTGGTCGGCTCGGTCAGCAAAAGAAACTACATACGAAATAACTCCCCATTCCACCATGGCTCTCTTGATTCGGCTTCGAAGCGGCATATTTCGATGCATCCTCGTTGGACTCATTGCTCTGTCGTCGAGACAGCGGCTTCTCATTCTCCGTCGCCATGGTTTGGGAGTCGTTGAGACGTTCTGAATGGAAAAGTTGCAAGTCGCGAAATGGCAACCATCTTTATTATCGAACGGACGAATCGCACCCCGCGCACGCCGAGCATCCTGAAGGATGACTCAACGCCACAGAGTTGTGCTGAAGGATAAAAAAAGGGCGGCATAATGTTTTGACGGGTCCTGTGGACGAGAAATACGATCAAAGCGAACGCCATTCTGTCCCTCGATCTCGGCAACGACTCGGCATCGCCCACGGGCAGCGCTCGTTTAACGGCACAAATCCGTTGTGCCCTTCCCCATCGTCACCCCTCTCCATATCCCTATTTCAGCAACCTCAATCAGAATATACCGACCTCGTCCTTGGCTTGTCGCATCTTTCTCCCAATTCAGTATCCCTTTCTGAGGACACACAGAGGAACCAATCATTCCATTCTCGACGTAATACATTTTGTCTACCGCTTGGCACCGGAGCCCGAGAGCTCCAGCATCCGAAGGCTCCTCTGCCCAGCAATAAAATCACGAGTCGGTCGGTCACAACATGCTCGCCTTCCTCGCGACCCGCTGCATGCTAAACGACGACTCGACAAATGGAGGGCAGAGACGAGATTGATGTGGCCCCTGATGGGTCGGCCAAGGTTCAACGAGCTGTAAGAAACGCTTCTCCCAAATCAGCCTGTCTGTTGACATCTGCCTGGGACTTAGCTAAACATCTCCCTGTACAGTGCGATTCTTGTAGATCGCGGAAGATACGATGCGACAGAGGCTCGCCTTGTTCGAATTGTCGAGCAAGCAAGCTGAGTACGTTCTCTCTATTCTCGATCGAGAGCTGCGGTAGTATAAAGCCATGAAAAACCAAAATCTGCCTAGCGAGCAGTTGGCAAATTTAAAAATTGGGCCAGGGTCGTTTCCGCAAATCCTACAAAAGGTGATTAACACACGCCCGATCTCGAGCTTATCTGGGCTCGGGATGCGCGGTAAGAGTGGAAGCGCTGGCCAAATTCTACGTTGATATGCACCTTCTTTCCTTTCCTGACATAGTCTTCGAGTAAGACTAATTATACTCTATTAGGCTGTCAGACGACGGTACAGACGCAAAAGGTCCAGCGGCAAAGAGTGCACATATCCGACGAATAGTAAGTTCTTCCTTCCATACATGCCGTCACCAGAGGGAGCAAGTATGCACATCAGAAATTAGACTAAGGGAATCGACTTGGGCGGTATCTAGAATCAACGCTCGAAGAGGGCAAAAGCCCAACTACTTCTCAGTCTGTGCCTCAGCTCACGTTGATTCCTCCATCATGCAGAGTACGGGATCTGGACTAAGGTCCTAGATTGGGAACAATTTTGGATGTGCAGCTTTACTCCTACAGGCTACTATATATCCTACTGTTGCTTTCATCACCATGCTGACATGAATCTGATTTCCTAGTGAAAAGAAGATCGACCGGATAGAAGACCGGCTGGCAAGCATCGAGACCGTGCTAGAGAATCTTGCTGCCAAACTTGCCAACCTCGACATTCGCAAAGATAGTCAAGATCAAAATGGACAGTCAGGACCGAGCAGAGTTGGCAGGAGCCCGAATTGCATCTCGGAAGATACCACCGACTCCCCGGCCCCCTTTGAAGGAGAGACGACTTTGAATACTCAATCTGAGTATGCAAGGCATCTGCTCGAGCGGGCTGTCATCAATACGCCTTCAATAGGGCAGAATTCAGAAATCAAAGCTGCTCTAACATCACTCCAGAGCATGGTAAATCGGCAAAATATCCCGACTGATAAAGATGAAGCGCGATTCTTCAAGAATTTGGCTCCTGAGACTGCCCTTTCGAAGCTTGAACGACCTCCATGGGATGCTGTAAACGAAGTGCTTGACAAAGCTACTAGTATGTGCACCTCATTCTGCACTTAATTTTGGAACCTGTTTTCCAGGGTATGCTAAATCACAGCAGCTGCTCCGACAATGTGTTTTGCCGTAGTATTTCCTTTCTTGAAGATGCGAAACATCAAGGAGCACTTCGAAGAAGCCTTCGATGAAGAAGATTGTCCCCCAGGACGTCGAGTTTTCATATATGGTGTGCTTTATAACCTCTTCACAGAATTCAGCAGTTACCCTCTCCTAGGTCCGCGGGTGGTAAATTATCGCAAGTACGCTCTTCAATGTCGGACGCAGCTGGAAACTGCAATGAGTCAGCTCGATCTCTTCCTGCCAGCAAATTATGAGAATATCCTTGGCCTATTACTTGCTGTAGGCAACTTCTATCACACAACATGAAACATGACTTAACTAGATCCAGTCCTCTTACGCCGTCGAATTGTGCAAGCCGTCTCTCTGCTGGATATTGACGGCTACAGCAGCAGGCATGTGCCAATCTCTCGGATATCACCGTATTTCTAGCATGAAAGACGACAGCGAAGATGAACGCGCAGCGAAGATCCACGCATTCTGGTTCACCTACATTATGGACAAGACGTTATCACTTAGGCTTGGTCGAGCTTCCTCGATCCAGGATTGGGATATGTCCTTGCCATACCCAGTTACCACCCAGGGGTGCAATCCTATTGCTCCGAATATCCTGCTGTACTGGATTAAAGTGGCACAAATCCAGGGACAAACGTACGAACGACTTTTCAGTCCTGCTGCGTTCCTGAAATCGGACGAGGAACGTGCACAAGTTGCATCAGAGCTTACAAATGCGCTAAATCACGCCTGGGGCGAGCGCGGAGATGCAAGTGAATTAGATATTTCATGGATAGGTGCTGACCTTGTTGCATGGCCCCCAAAACAGTCGTTGCCCGATCACCCAACTGACCCTTCTTCGAAACACCTACAGTCAGATTTGTATAACTTCTCTACCAACGCCCAACCGCATCCAGAAAGGAACTCACCTTCATCCAACCTTCCAGGTATCGCAGCCCTATCCCGCTGACTTGTGACTAAATAGAGCTCACATTCCCAGGGTCGTTCGGAGGCGTTGGGGATCTCTTCTATCATGCAGACATAGTTATGCACTATTCTCTCATGAGCCTGATACAGCGTGCCGTTAGCCCCGATCCATTCTCATTCAACCAGGACTGCATTGAATCCGCCCGAGCAGCGTTGGTTGCACATCAAAGATGCAGTAAGAAGTTTAACGTAAAGGGAAACGAGGAGCTGTGGTCTGGCTATGTGCACTGGTGCGTACTGACCTCTGAATTTACCATCCTTTTACCTCGCCACCTTAAATTGTGTCGGTTGACCCTCATGTTTCCTCAATGACTCTACTTACCACTTCCCCGCTATCCCGTAAGCAATATGCTACGTTTTCGTCCGTACCAGTTCAGCATATTTCCTTTAATATTTACCTTCATTCATCTTACCCATGTTGTCTTTTTATTTTGTGTCATGTAATTCCAAAAGGCTTCTTCTTCCTCTTCTTCCTCCTCCTCTTCCTCCTCCTCCTCTTCCTCCTCCTCCTCTTCCTCCTCCTCCTCTTCCTCCTCCTCTGTATCTCTACATTCCCTTCCACTCAACCGATCCTCCAGCCCGGGCATCATATTCCAACACCGTAAACCCCATTCATTGCTCCTATTCACCACCTACACATGCCCCTATATGCCTCTAACCTTTGGCTGCAATCTCCCGTACTTTCCTACTAGGCACTAACCTATCCCAATATCCAGGTCCGTCCTCCAAGCCCCTTTCACTCCGTTCATAGTGGTCTTCTGCAACGCGATCTCACAGTGCGATCCCTCCGACCTCTCCTTCCTCTCCGAGTTTGTCTCCTCTCTCGAATCCTGCCGTACCGTCTCAGAAGGCACCGACAAGCTCTACAAAATGTGCCACACGTTCTTCCAAGTTGCAAAATTGTACGTCGAAGCTAAAACAAAGGACGCGCAGCAACAAGCGCAACAAGAGGGACAATACTTCGTCACAGCGGACGGCGAACAGAACTTGGATTTGAGCGCCATGACACAGTTCGACCCCTTTTTAAGTGCACTAGGTCTTGTGCCGAATTCGGCTTGGCCGATGGCGACGTTTCCGCCGGCAACGTCAGGGCAGGACGCATCGGCAGGGTTTCAGGGCGCAAAGGGTGGGTTCGACAGTCTGCCCATGGGAAATGTGAATACGGTGCAGGACTGGTTTTCGGGGAGTAGGTATATCATGGGCCTTATGGAGGAGGATATTAATATGTTGGATGAGAATCTGTAAATGGGTTTATGCAAGTGTACTTTTAGGGATAGATATAGAGTGACTCTCCCTCTCCAGGAATGCTACGTACTGCTTGACATATCACCGTAGCCTTTTACTACATTTTGGTGCGCGACCAAGATGATGAGTTAATTCAGCATCTCGACGCGGGATCACATGCTTGTACGGTTCGTGCTCCAGACACTATTGCAACCTTGAATCTCAGGCTTCAGTAAACATCCTCCCTCACGCTTCGTATCGGGGACATGTCCTTGCTACATCTGGAGATGCATAATCGCTTTCAGCTCCTCTGAGTGCCTCCAGGATCTCATGACTACCCGCCGCATTCCTAAGCTAAACCCCACTCAAGCCTTCCACCCATCATGAGCAACCAGCCAGTCCCGGAAGACATCGCTCGCGACGACCTCCGTCCCATCTGCCACTTCCTCCCATCTTTTTAAGCTCTGTGAAAGGATCGTTAACCCAGTTATCAGCAAGAAGGGGTTATGAAGGTTGGGTGAGAGAAGCAACCTATTTGTTGAAATAGAAGAGGGTTCAGGACGGTCGGTAGGTTTCAGCGTTGGGATTCGAGGCACTGCCAACCATGGCTGTATGATCAATCAGTGAGTGTTACCTACATGAGAACGGATGCGAACAATCTCACCTGCGCAAACACTTAGAACTATACGAGGGAATTGAGGGACTTTTAAAGGGTGGGAGACGCGAGGATATGTGGTAAACGTTCGAATGACTCCGAATCCGATGATGTTAACTTGAACATGCGTTATTGAAACCGCATCTTGATGCATGATTTAGCATTGCTTTACTAATGGAAACGGAAGTTGGAGAGGTGGAGAGAGGTAAGTAGAAGGGCGGATGCGGTGGGGATAGATTCTCAGCAGCAGATTCAGGTTTACGAGGCTTTTAAGAAGGTTGATCTATGTTCGCAGCTGGGGAAGATGAAGCGCTCGGTTGTCGTGTCCAAGCAGAGTGTAACAGTGAAAACCGGTACCCAAGGGATTACGCTAGAAGTGGAGCAGATAACGAAACAAACGTTACACATGTTAGTGTTCAAGGTTGGTGGAGAAGGGAGCAGAGGGAAGTTGAAGGCTGGTAATTTACCTCGTGGGGAGGCAAGGGCCACCCCTCCAGTGTCTGACCCAAAAGTACACCAACTCCAATGGCATACGTTGCCTTGGGTACCCAGGGCTTTAGCGACTACAATCGCCTTGCAACGTCAGTTCAAGGTGCCTAAACAGCTGGATTGCGAGCTCAGTGGTAGATATGGGAAATGGCGTAAGGTGCTGGCATGGTTGGTACTTTGCTAGTTTGAACATGCCTCCCGTAGCTCAACAAGGGGATGCAGCTATATTAAACCTTCGATATGGAAGAACGCAGTGCGGAGTAGGAAAATGGTGGCACACCGCCAACACAATTTGAAGACATCACCCTGTACCTTGCCGCACACCTTCCTAGTGCAATCAAAACCCCTCTTCCAGAAGGAGTAAAATTGGCACTATAAGGCCTTCCGTAGACATGAAAGCTCTGCGTACGTAGATCAAGACATGTCTTTGGCTGTGGTGCGGTTTTCAATATACAGGAGATCAGGTCAGCTAGCTTTAAGGCGCTGCAGCCGCGGATGCTGAAATTTAGATGGGCGATTAGGGGTCTGTTGAGTTAGGCGTAGGAGACATGAATTTGCCCATAGAAATCCTCACGGGGACTTGGGTGCTTAGGAAGATGTAATATGGAAGAGAAAAGTAGGATAGTAACCGCGGTAGGCCAACAAGCAACACCGCCTCTATGGATATCACTAGCCATTTACAACCCAAACGGATGAAATCTTCATGTACTTCTTTGCAGGAGTTTGAAAGAGATTTGACCCGATCCTTCCTCCTCGCCCTCATTTAAACAGCTACGGCTTGCTAGACATTTTTCCAGAGTTAAATTTTTGAATACTCTCAAATTGCGGTCTAGTTTGCGGCGTTCCCAAGCACACCGCAAGAGTTGCGCAATATCTAGAAATGCCATCAGCGGACACGTTAAGTTCCCGAACTGGATATGGAGGCTTACGCTGCGGTTGCCGCGAGTACTTCATGATGCTCCGCCCTCGAATAAAAGGCTACTGAGCACGAGAAGATGAGGGTGGAGAAAAAGAGGACGCCAACACATGCTCCATATACTTTGCTGCCTCCGACCTCTGTCACAAGGATGTAGCATATCAGAACTGGTAGCACCAAAAGAACTGCCATGAAGAATGCCACGATGGCTGTGGCAAGTCTGGAGATCCTGGTGGCGTTGTAGTAGTGCATGAATTTATCGACGGTCTTGAGACGCGTCTTCAGACCAACCCGTTAGCGTACCTAGGACACGGCACCTCAAGCATCACTGAACAAACCTTATCTGTAAACCATCTCAAATAAGTACATTAGCTATGAAAGAACGATGCAATGTTAGTTCACATACTGTAAGGAATTGTAAATTCAAAATTTGTATGGTTCACTCGACATGGGCTTCGAGCCAATCAGATTCTTTTAGAGGTCGAAGAGCGACCAAGTCCCCTTTCAGCCTGATCGATTTTTCTTCATCTTCTACGATAGGCTTAATACCATAAACGTAGCTTAGGACGCTATCATAATCGCGTTGTGTTGGTCTCTCGAATGATCGCATTTGCTGTACTGCGGTCATGAGCTCAGCTGAGCGACGGTCAGTCCTGCGAAGTGAGAGAAATCAAAATTAGAAGGGGAAAGAAGATTCCCAGTAGCGCCGTAGGAGAAAGTAGCGGAGATTTACTCACCATACTCTCAAAAGTGCTTCTCAGCATCGGGAAATAGTCTTCGTCGATTTACTGTTGCTTCATTTTCCGGGCCTACCGTACTAACCATTCTTAACCTTGACGGCTCTTCTTTACCATTGTCTTCATCTATCAAGTCAAATTCGCGCTCCATTTCTATAAGCCTGGGCGGTTTTCCTAGCAAAAGTCTCGTTTGGAAGTATCCAAACTTACGAAAGGCCATAAAATTCTTATCGCAACCCAGAAATGTGGCCAACGTGAAATAACCTTGGGCTGAATCCTCTAGCCCCCGTGTACTAAGTTCCTATTGCTCCACACAAGTTGGTTTCTTTGATGATGCTTTCTGGAGACTCTTGAGCGTTTCTCTCTTGGGTTATGCTGATCAGGAGCAGAAGCTGGACGGAATTAGCTGGCTTTCATTCATCAAGTTCAAGATGAATGAGCACCTTGTTGCTGTACCGACAGAAACTAAATTGTGCATAAATCGGTACCGCTACCAGACCATGTACGTCCGCGCTTGGAATGCTGCGGACCTTAGGAGCAAGGGCGTCCTCGACGAGAGTCCTACTTCCCTGGAACCCAGCCGCGCTTTCATCCAAAGGTTGGTTGTGTGAAGGGTTGTGGTGTGACCTGTATGCGTTACAATATATGTAGGAACCTTTCCCTTCCGCTGATCGAACTACTGTATGTACTCATCGACGTGTTGCCGTGGACCCAAAGTATGCTCCATTCGGATTCACCAGCCTCTTAGATCTCGCCATGCGGTCGGATTTTGCCAAGCTTAGAAGTGAGCGCTACGTGTAGTTCTTCTGCAATGAGATGTCTTAGGCAACAGTGCCGGGCGCGCTAAGCTTGAGCACTGCATCTGAGTTTCGATGTTTCCCACGCCTCTGCCACTGTAGCACAAGGTGCTGTACGTGGGCGCTGCGGCCCGGCTTCCAACGAATTCATTGTAGCTCTTCAGATTTTAACTCTGGAAAGGAAAGGAAAGGAGGAAGAGATCAACTTGTTATACGCTCTTAGAAATGCCCTAGTCTGAAGTGATGAGTCGGAGCTCATATCCCTCTAGCTGCAAGCCCGAGCGCGTCTTGCAGGTCCTAATAAGTTGTTCCAGGTGCCACATGCGGCTGCGGCTCGAGGTAGAGACTAAAGACGAGGCCCGATTACAACTTTTCAGGGATTTGTGCGTTTATGATACAGTCAAATTGTTGATCGAATGGGCTTCCGTGGTGTTGAGAGGGATGAGGGGTAATGAAGTGGAGTTAAAAAGAAAAGAAAAGAAAAGCGAAGAATCTGAGATTCGAACGCAATAAACTTACAAAAAGAAAAAGAATATATAGCTGAAAACGGTTTCGATCCGTTGCTTTTATTTGTTAGAATATGAACTATGAAGAAATAGGGGATATGAACTTACTCCTCCGGGTTATGAGCCCGGCGCGCTTCCGCTGCGCCATTCAGCTTTTAATTGAATAATTTGAAAAATTAATTAAAATATAAACATGTGGGTATAAGCGATATCGACTTCGGCTCTGAACGCTTTTAGATTTTTACGCTAAGCCACATTGCCAAGACTCTTGTACCAACGCTAGAATGATTCTGGCTAGCTGCTTCTATTCCTGCATCCACCTAATTTGATTGCTACTCTCCAGTCTACGGTGGCCGTAGCGACAAGGTGTTTGCAAAGCGGTTCTCTTAAAGACTTCACCCGTTTCGCGCGATTCACCCTGGTTGCAGGCCAAAGAGCTATCAGCGTCTTGGCCACAATTCCCCGGATCTTACTCAAACCCCACTTAAGCGCCATTTCGCCTCCGGCAATGGAGCCGACAGCGGAATTCCGGTTACCCACTTTCCCTAGTCGGTCTCCATAGCAGCTCAAGATGGTGCAATGGGATATGGCTGCAGTCATTGTGGCTATGATCAGCGTCTCTTTGATGTTATCACCCGCTACGCTCAGCATACTGAGAGCCGCACACAGACTTGTACTGTTATGTCTTCGTCCAACCTCGGGTCGCTGCGAACGGTTGGAATGGTCCGATATACCTGAGGGTGTTCTCGCAGAGTGTGAAACGAACTGTCCAAGGTCCGGCTCATGGGCCACCCCACATGACAACTGCTGGAATTCGTCAATAGGCAGTACTTTTCCCAAGGCATGGACATCTGCTGCACGACGAGAAAAGTGGGTTAGGAAACCGAAGCAGCTCGACCCGACCAAGAAATATATAAGAACGGATGTACGCACCTTAAAAGCTTATCTTCTCATGAATAGATATAAGGGTACAACATGGGATTCAAAGACTGGCAAGTCTGTTGATCAGGGCCCTACCATTCAATTTTCAGATGTAAATGGAGTCTTGACGGCTCATCTATACTGTCACCCACGAAGACACCACTGTGGTCGTACTAAATTGGAGGTCGAACGCATCTTGAACGGTTATCCACAACAATATCAAGAGTTCATCAGTGTTAGTCAGGTCTCAATGCAGGGGACACGTAAGATCACCCATCCGCCTATGCCTGCCAAATCCGTCTTAATTCCGTCACCAATTCGAGAGGTCGAGGATGTATACCGTGGCGGTTGGATAATTGGAGTAGGACTTGACGTACGGGGCATCAGATTATCGACACTGTGGTATCCACCAGTGTCTACCATCGGCCACGTACTTGAAGCGGAGACAATGGCATTGCATGGCCACACAGTCAAGTATCTCAACCCTGAATACAGAGCTATTAGTCGAGTGAGGCTCGTGCTCTCTCGGCTCCTTGAGGAATTTCCTGACGAAGGAGCCATAGTCTGGACTCTGCAGTTCATGGACGTATTCTTCAAGAGCTACTACAAGGACAAGGAATATCCTGGGCTTCAGAACGTAAACCATGGCCCTACATCAAGTGCGGACGTTGAACAACTTGCGACTGGATGCCCAGTGCCACCACATATCCATAGTTTCTGGGAGTGGTATATTCACAACTCACAGCTGTTTCCCGGGGGGGCTACATTTTATGACCGAAGTTATGGGGCGATGCTGAAAGCGGAAGAGTGGGTACGAGTAATGCAACTATTCAATATGGCCCAGCCTTTAGCGGAGAAAGATGTTATACTTTTACGGGGTAGGCTGCTGCCAGTCTTACGGGCGGTTGCGAGGGGTGTTTATGATGTCCTTGGCCGTCCAGCCATGATAAGGGATCGATTGCCTGAGATGCCGGAGTTGAATGGGAAGAAGTACATATACCTTCACGAGTGTACCGGCGAAGAAGAGTAGTGCAAGGTGTGGGATCGCCAGGCTAGAACCATCATGTGCCTCGCGATGATGATTACTTGAAAATGGTGCAAAGGGTCGCAGCCAGGCACGTTATCTTCTACAAGTTAGTTGACAAGAGGGCTTGGCTCATTGACGGGGCCAGTGGCCTCCTGCACCTTGTCATGCGAGGCCTGAAGTATCTTTCCATGATGCAGTGATAGAGAAGTTGAAGGGTGTATATCGTAATCTCCTTTCAAGATTTTTTTTGAATTTCATATTGTGATCTTTCGAATGAACGACCAGTTTGTGGCCATGGACGCAGACACTCTTTTGTATTTCGAGCTACCAATCTGCGGACTACTGCTCTAATCATCGTCTTACTGATATAATGACTTACACGAGAATGACCCCCCTTCGTAGTTCATCGCGCTTCCTCATCCTGCGGTCGCTTTCTCTCTATGTAGTCTGCGTTCTATTCATCAAGTTGGCTGACTTGATTGCTGGCTGACTTCCGTCGTATAATGCCTACAAGCACAAAGGTGCAGGATTGAACGTAGCTGGAGCTTTCATCACGTGGATGCAGGGTAAATCAGCTCTTTCCAGAAGGATGCTAGTGCCTGCGGAAGCGTCTTGACAATGTGGCTTGTATTTAAATACTAGAAGTGTTCAAGGCGCAGGCCGATTTCGCTAGCGACTGTAAAAAGCGAGGAGTTCGTGCGATTCTCTCTAGGCGAATCGCGGTAGGCTTTCCTTTGCCGCTGAAAACCGAAAACCCAAGAAGGACCGTGCATAGTCAAATAATCATCAAACCAAGAGTAAGAAAATTGTTAAAGGAAGGATATGAAGTATGCATAGTATACTAAACAATACTCAGAGGTACATAAGTTGAGGTTGAGATGAAAGAGCACGTGACTGCACAGACAATTTCGATGACATAAAGTGGTCTGTGCTCACTCGAACGCGTTTCTCTATTCACGCGTTCCTATGTACTCTACACAATTCACCCCACCATCATTCACCATGAGTAATGACGACAATCTTATCATGAATCTATGAGTGAATACTCACCAGGAATACCCTCTTCGTTTGATCCTGCCGTATTTCTACACTCCGAACTAGACCCCCCAGACGCGCCAGCGTCGCTCTCCCACTCCGACGAAATCGAGGCATTACAGCAGTGTATTGTAGAAGAAACAGCCGAGAAGAATAGACAAGGCATTGTTATACAACACAGAGCTTGGAACACGGCGGAAGTCTTTCATAGTGACGAGGATTATTCTATTGGTACAATTTTACGATACACCCGATATGTACTTGGAATCGAATCTAATCAAGCTCAGATACTCCTTTAAGAAGCCTGCAACCTTCGAAAATTACGCGCCTGATTTCAGGCTCCTCATCTGACGATCCACTGCTTCCATCCTCCCCACCTAGCTTCACGATGCCTCTGATCTCCTCACCCGTTACCTACCCACCTAGCTCCTCCCCGAAACTCGCGTCGCCGAAGAAACGAAAACGATCGGACGCGGCAAGAAGCCCTCTGAGTGATGTACATATCAATCAACCTGCCAAGAAGGTCGGAGGATTTCTGGATGAATCGGATGACGAAGACGAACTACTCGCTCTCAAGGAAGCACAAATTAAGAGGAGAGCGATTAGCAGTATCAAGGACTTACCCTCGCAACCTGATCTTGTAGCAGATTATACCCCGCCTGCAAGTCAGGATGAGGTGGTGGATCCCGAGACTGTTCCGGTTGGGGATTTGGATGATTATTTCAACTCTTCACCCGTGAAGCCCACACAAGCGATACCGGAAGAACCTGCGTCGTTCCAACCAAAGCGAGGACTTACGGCTAAGACGTTATGTGGGAAGTCTTTCTATATTCCGAAGAAGTTGTCAAGTAAAGCGCTTTCGTATGAGCAGTTAATCGCGTCCCGTTCTGTCGCTGTGGAAGGACGAGCGAGGAAGAGCTACTATGGGATCGATATTCATCAGTTGATGGATGATGCCAAGAAACTGGATAAGGAAAAGGCGAAAGAGCAGGAGAACTTGAACAGTGATATGCCCCAAGAATCAATTGAGCAGCCAGCGGCCGAGACCAAGTCGAGCAAGAGCAACAGGACTTTGATGTGGACGGAGAAATACCGTGCAAAAAAGTTCACAGACCTAGTCGGCGACGAACGAACTCATCGTTCAGTACTCCGGTGGCTGAAAGGATGGGATCCGATTGTCTTTCCAGGTTCAGCTAAACCAAAGCCAAAAGGCGCGAAGAAAAATGCAAATGAGCACGAGGACCGGAAGCATCGCAAGATCTTGATGCTCACAGGACCTCCTGGACTTGGAAAGACCACTTTGGCCCACGTCTGCGCACGACAAGCCGGTTACGAAGTCCAAGAAATCAACGCCTCAGATGAGCGAAGCCGTGATGTTGTGAAAGGCCGTATTCGTGATATGGTCGGCACTGAAAACGTCCGAGGCGTCAACACCAACACCGCGAACGGGAAAGTCCGAAAGGCGGGGAAACCAGTTTGCGTTGTTGTGGATGAAGTAGATGGTGTTGTAAGTGGTAGTGGAGGTGGCGGCGAAGGTGGATTCATTAAAGCATTGATCGACCTCATCAATTTGGACGAGAAAAATTCGCGAATGGTCGGCCAACAGGACCCCACAGCGCCAAAGACGAAAAGAAAGGGCGACAAGTTCCGATTGCTACGACCACTCATTTTGATCTGTAACGATGTATATCATCCGTCTCTCCGCCCTCTTCGCCAGTCCTCGGTTGCTGAGATCATTCATATCCGCAAACCGGCCTTGAACATGGTTGTTTCACGCATGCACTCGGTTTTCGAGAAGGAAGGCATCCCTTGCGATTTGGATGGCGTCCGTCGTCTGTGTGAGGCCACATGGGGCGTCAGTACGAAGAAAGAAGGCAACACTGGCAGCGGGACCAACGAAGGTGATATACGTGGCGTCATGGTTGTCGGCGAATGGGTTGCGGGCAGGCTGCGGGCTTCGATGGCCTCCCATACGAACAATCTCCGACTCACAAGGAGGTGGATCGAGGACAATGTCTTAAATGATCTGACTCACGGCGGTGGAGCGGCCAGAAGCTTAGGACGTGGCGGAGCTAAAGATGTAGTCGACCGCGTCTTCCGCGAAGGAGCTGGCTTCCCCAGGCAAGCTGAAACTAGCATTGTAAGTCATGGGAAGCAAGGTGTTATCGGTGTAGCAGAGGCCGCGAAACGTCGTGCTATGGATAGATTAAGGGAAATGGTTGACACGAGCGGTGATTGCGATCGCATAGTGACAGGTAAACCCTTCCCCTCCCTCTCCCTTCCTAGGACATCCAACTAACCATTATACAGACTGCTTCACCGCTTACCCTGAAAAACCCTACCAAGATGACACCCTCCTCAGCAAACCAAACTCCGCCTACGACTGGCTACACTTCCACGACACCATCTCTTCCGCCGTCCACGGCTCCCAGGAATGGGAACTCGCGCCCTACCTCTCGCAATCGGTTCTCGCCTTCCACAACCTCTTCGCCTCACCCCGGCAATCTCAAACTTCTAATCAACCCTACGACCCGGATGCGCAGACTTCGCCGTTTTCGGGACCAAGTGCGCCGTTCATAGCGTCTGAGCTGCTTAAAGCGAATCGTGCGCAGTTACTGGGTTTGCATTCGACGCTCAGTTTACCGTTGACGAGACTTTTTCGGAGTCCTGAGGACTTGGCAAGTGATCTTTTGCCATATGTTTTGAGGATGCTGAGTCCCGCTGTTAAACCGGTAATCGTGAATACGGGCCCTTCAGGCTCGAAATCAGCGGCAACAGCATCAGTTCGGAAAGCGAGTGAAAAAGCGCTCGTGAAGATGGCTGTGGAGGCAATGGCTGCGACCGGAGTCAGGTTTGAGAAGAGTAGAGTGGAGATGGAGGATGCGGGACGAAATGGTGGATGGGTTTACAGAATGGAGCCAGCATTGGACCAACTGGGAGCTTTTGAGACATTGGCCGGGAAGAGAGATGATAGAGTGAGATATGCAGTTCGAGCTGTGCTTGAGACCGAGTGGAAACGTGAGAGTGCGAGGATAGAGGCTGAGGCACGGCGCCGTCGTGGAGGACAAACCGATGCCGATGACATTGAGGATGTTAAGGGAGTGGAGAAGGCTGCGAAGGGTAAAGAGGAGAAGACTGTCAAGAGAGATTTCTTTGGTAGGGTTGTTAAGGAGAAGCTTGTGCCTCATGGAGAGAAAGAAAAACCGAAGAATGATGTGAAAGGTGAAGAGGGAAGGATTTGGGTGAGTTTTCATGAAGGGTTCTCAAATGCGGTTCGGAAACCCGTTACGCTTGATGAACTTATGAGGGGTTTGTAAGATATAGTAGATGTAAAGGGTAGTACATGTCTTTTTGATAGTCTTTAAGGGAATGGAATGCAGGAGCATTTCATAATTTTGTGTCTCAAAGCTCCTGCATTGTCGCTGAATTCTGACTGAACTTGAAACGGTGTCATAAGTGATGGCCCGTGACGTTAAATGACATCTCGCTACCAAACCACACAAGCAACAAAAGTCTCAAGAAAATAACTTCCTCGAAAAAAAACTCCCCATCTCCATCCCACAACAAATTCACTTGATCATGAGCTCCCAACGACGCTATCCCACCCGCGAGCTCACTCCCCTAGCAACCTTCTCAAGACCCTACGCCCGCAAGACCCACACGTCCTCCAAAGAAATGGCAACCGATTCCTCCAAAATTTCCCCCCCTTAAGGCGTACCAAAACTACCAATCCACACGCCTCACCCTCTCTCAACCTAAAACCAGGAATCCAGCTGGTTGTATCAATTCCCGCCAGAATTCATCTTGGCGATAGTGGATAATCTGGCGTATCCAGATGTGTGCTGTCTGTTCCTCTCGTGTCTCAAATTGTCCGAGACGCTCGTGAGAGTGGTGGTGAGAGGAGATAGGGGAAATTGGCCCTGAATAGCGACTCAGCGGTCACTGCGAGAGAACCGACCGGAAATTATGGATTTGGGTTGAATTGATACCAGATACTACTCAATCGAAACCAGTCCAAGGGCGAGATGCCTCTAGACTGGGAACTATCGGAATCAGAGTCGGACGACATGGAATCCAATGACGACGAATCCGATATCGATTCAGGGCTAGACATCAAAGAAGCTCTCGAATGCGGGCTCGAAATCGCCGAACCCTGGCCTTCTGCGGGATTCTCCTCACCGGGAGTGATTCCCGACCCAGAACTGCACTTTGGGGGATATCGGCCTATCAAACTCCCTTTAGACTCAGAGGCCGGTATTCATGCTATCATAGGAGCGAGTTATCAGGCACTATTTGGCAAAGGGATCGAGACAATCATTGATCCTACAGTGCGCAGGACTTGGGAACTTGATGTAGGTCAGTTTAAATTAGGAACCCGAACTGGACAAGGGTTTAACTATGACACTCGGCTGGGTTGCGGAAGAACTTAAGTTCAACTCTGACCGTCCAGGATTTGAAGCGCAGCTTTATAACATGTTACTCTATGAGAAGGCACGATATTCGAGGCGCATCGAGAGTCTGTTTGCAATCCTCACGCGGAGATCTTACTAATTTGGATAGTACGGAAGAGGTGCCCGGCAAGGTTGGCCCACTTGTCATTTGTTCACTTTCGCACCATAAAGGTGAGGATGTCAAAGTCAAAACCAGCTCGGGTAAACAGCTATTCTCTACGTCTCAGCACGACCAATGTTATCTCTGGTGGTTAGTCCAATCAAAAGATATGCTGCAAAATGTTCAGACTCCCCGACACCGCCCCAACAAATAGTACATGCGTAGCCTTACTCAATAGCGGTAACTATACCACGATTCTTACTTCGTGCTGTGCGGGGGCCAAAGTCGAGGCTTATGGGTCGTTATGTGATTCTACCGCTATCAATAGTGCAATATTACGACAGGCTGCAATGAGTCCCCGATGCGGAAGTGCTTGGGGGATGAATTTCGGGTGACGGGTTCACCTGTAATGGTTTGCGGGAGAAACATGAATGCGAAACCAAAATTGGCTGGTGTGAGGATTGCGGCGAATAAGGTGTTGGTGTGGTGGGAATGGTTTGGGGTGTGGTGTAGGATGTAAGACGGGACGCAGGGTTTTGACTTTGGTCTTCCTATGCACAAACCTATCGAAGTCAAACTTTTTCTGCCTTAAGACCCTCATCCGGTCCTACAAACAGTCCTTTTACTAGCATAATGCTGTGTATAAGGTTTGAGCAATCCATATGTCCTTGGTGTACCTTTAATGTGCCACCTTTCTGTTACCTTAGGGGGCAGGTTGGGAAGTTGGCGGATGCTGAGGCGCGGGGAGTGGAGGGCGATAAAGTAGGGAATATAGAAACAAGTATATACACTAAGAGACGAGGGAAATTATCACAAAATTTTAATTCAATTAGACGAAATCTTGTACGAACTTACCCTTGGCTTTGATGTGTGTTCGCAGATGGTCTAGGCATAAATCGTTTCGCGCCTCATCAGCCGCCCAGATCTCGGCATCGTTCCGATTTTAGACGAAACAGTACCGTTTCGTTTCAGAAAGCTTTCAGATTTCCTTCATCATTCGCACGAGACAGCATGCATTGGTAGTTTACGCCCTATCTAGAAATATGTGAGTTGCGGACCCAAAAGGGTAAATTGACGACGAGAAACATTTTTCCTAGAGACATCCATATTTGCAATGCTTGTATATAATGGTGGGTTATAAATTAGAAGAAGAATTCACTGTGGATTTCTGGGACGTGAACGCTTCGAGAATCGTCTGTTTTCCACCTGGGGACGGTCTAGACGGAATGGGTCACGTGCTCCGAACCCGCGTCCAGGCAGCGATCACAGGTGAAGGATCAATGTTTGACCCTAGAATAGCAACATAGAAATTCCATCTTACAAGTGTTCCAAGATTCAACACCCTATATGACGGGGCGTCTAAGCAGGTACTAAGCGCCTCTATCGTTCATGTTGTGTTCGCCCAGTTTTTGCTCTTCCGATGCGTGGCGCAATTCGTTTCAGTTCACACGATTTTCAAAAAATGATTGCATAGGCGTGCTTTGTGGGACTCGGCCTCTTAGATACGCGAGCGTGGCTCCCGGCGGATACCAGTGTACCGGGCGCCTACTTTCGTAGGGTACCATTGGTGCGGTTCAGCCTTGGGGTTGGATGCGGCGTAGCAGATCGATGACATCCACGGCTTTACATATTCAAGTTAGTTCTCGAAGAACTATCATATAATATTCCACGAAAACTTCCTTGAAATAGATTTTCGTTCATTCACGTCTTTCCTTAAGCACTTTCATCTCTAATACGCTCAATTCCCTGGCACGGACCAGTCTTCCAGAAACAGACTCGAGAACGCAAAGACAACTTGAACGGCTTTTCCGCCACTTCGAAATTTAGAAAATCCCACAATGACCAACCATACAATGGGAAACTGCTCGCAAACTCCTCCTCAACCCCCAACCACCAGTCCCTTCGTCGCTATACCTATCGGCGGGCCCAACTCTACCATCCTCGATGCATGTTGTGGCGGCGTCGGTATAGCCACGTACGGCCATTTCGAGTCTAAGAACTCCTCCTATTCTTCCTGCTACCAGTACTGCAATACTACAGCACTAAGCTGTCAAGATTCATCTGTTTACAAATGCGTGGCTTCCGGATTCCAAGGTTCGATTCTTTGTGGCGATGGCGAGGTTCAAACATCAGCCGGCTCAAGACATGGTCCTCGCGGAGCTAGCAAGCTGCTGTTGTCGATGATAGGGATGGGGATTGTCGGCACAGTTTTGGGAATGGCGTAGGGGGAGAGCGAAAGACTGGAGCTTAAAGTATGGAGACTTGGGAAAGATGTGCTTGCCCTAGCAACGGGAGATATCGAAAAACTGCAAAGAGCAGCCAATATTTTCCTTCCGGGAGCATGAGAGGGTTGCATGGGTCTAGAGTAAATGAGGCGCTGAATTGTCCTTTCTGTCTCATTTCTGCAACTTTGGTATGACTTAAGAAGAAAAGGGTGGAGTCATTGGACTTTCAGGTCGGTCATGGGTGGAAGAAAGCAAGAGGATGAATTAAGAAGCCACTGGATAGATGCTCCTTTCGTCGGATTTCATCGGGTAGACATTGGGCGGTGTTTCCGGGCATACGGTTTCCCACGGCAGCATTGGTGTGACGCGGCATCCAGGATCATGCGGCGTAATAGGAGTTGGATGATACCTATACCGTACATTTGAATTCCAAACAGTCTATTTTTAGTGAGGAAGCATTACGTTCCCTGTACTGTACTTTTGTCGCCGTTCATCCATTCTCCTCTATTTGGCTCCTCTTACACATTCGCACTCAAACCCCGAAACTCAAATGAAGAAATTTCCCTTTCTCATAAGTCCGAAAGTTGGTTTCGCACGGGGAGGGTGGACTGCTCCAATATCCCACGTGGCCACCAACAGCCAGGTCATGCCGCGCTCAAGGTGCAGGCGGCCGCGCTCCACTAACCCAACGATAATTGCCTACGGCAACAGATCCTTCTAGACACCTGAACGCTTTCAGGATTGCAATTTTTCTGAAACAGATTGGAGGGTAGCGCTGGACTGCTTGTCCGGCGCGATGAGTCTGGCTGGCGGTTCCCGGAGGATCGATTGTGATTGGACCCGTGGGCCGGAATGCGGTGTTTTACACGATCCTATAGCGGAGCGGATGAGAGCAGCCTGCTCACGTGGTCGTTTCTTCGAATTTATATCGCTTTTTCCGCGGTCGTCGAGGAGTAAAAACAAAGAGTGTGTCTAGTTTGCAAGAATTGTGAGAGTAAACAGCCAAGATATTAGCCCCTCGGTTACCGGTATCGTACGCCAAAAGAGTGTTGGTGTCAGCGCGACATCCAGTCCCTGAACATGTTGATCAACGTTCACACCTTCATGCATCATCACTATTCGTCCTTCATTTATCCATTCGTACTTATAGATAGCTTGTAATGATCAAAGGTTGACACCTAAATTCCCAAGGACCTTAGAAGATCGCTTCTCCAACACCCAATCCCACAACCTGCGACAGAAGTTATTGATCTCGGCAGTTGGTCCGATTCCGAGCCTGAAAATCCAGCTCCTGGGCCGAAACCAGCCTCAAATCAGGAGGAGTGAGAGCCAGATGATCCCCAGTCGGATTCTGGTTCAGAGGGTCGGTACTATGAGCTTAGTTCGTTGGAGATAAAAGATGCACTCAACAAAGACTTGCAGAAAGTCGCTGGACCAGGACCAATCGCTGGAAGCTACACAATTCCCACTTTTGTTGACCCTTAAATACACGTCGATGAACAGCCGATTAACTTTCCTCTAACGGAAGACCATGCGTGCCTTCTCATTTATGCTGGTCGTCAAGCGCCTTTCGGCAAAGGGAGCGAAACGATCATAGACAGGTCAGGGCGAAAGACTTGGGAGCTTAACGTAGATGAGTTCCAAATCCACAACCAGGACTCCATTGCTCCCATATGCTTGCGCATCCTGCTCTAAAAGCAGAAAGCTGACGGATAAGTATTTAGATGGAGCTCCGGGTCTAGCACAACTTGCCTTGTAACTAACATCTAGATGTTCGAGTTGGTACTGGAGGTCCGCTTTGATGGTGCTTATTGTGGGATCTTCCCTATCACTGGTATTGGTATTGCTGTAAGTGACAGACTCATTATCTGAGTCGTCTGCGAGATCGATAACAGGAGGTGCACTGTTGGGATTTGAGGTATGGGAAGTACTTGAGGGTTTAGGAGGGACTGCTTCGGGGGCCGTCTGTTTGGTTCGTGGCATAATTGGAATACGGAATGGAAGAGGGACGAGATGAGATAAGTGGTGAAGCTAATGATGCCGTTTAGAGGGAATACGTCGTTGTTGATGTGTGAATCCAACACCCGTTTACGATAGGCATCACTCTGACGCCGAAACACGTGCCTCAAGCCTCCTCACTTCATATGTTAGAACTAGCGCCTCAGCTGTGCGCTTTTCCGCCGCGAAGGCTAAAAGGCGTGTGTTGAAACCGCTTTGTAGATATCACTCTCAGCATTGCGTAGTGTTGCAAGAAAATCCGCGTTCACTACGACAATCATAGACGAAACTCCTATTTCCTACCCCAGTCCAATGACCAAATCACCCAGCAGCCCTCAGACGTAATCATTTCACTTCTATTTCACTATTTCCATCCTTTCCCGTAACTACTTCCACATCATAGGTCATCCTCGTATCGCTTTCCTTCACCTCATACCTCCAACCTTAATTCCAAGCCCTCAAATCCGCCTGCTGATCCGCATCCCTCCATCCCCTGTTCTCTTTGCTCATTTGCTCCAGTGCACTGAGTTTCTTCCCATTTTTTGCTGAATCTGTCGTGACCTGTTTGGGCTTTACTTTGGACTTTTGTGCTGCGAAGCGTTGTTCGGCTGCTGCGGCGCGGCGGGCGCGGTCCTGGTGGATGTTAGAGGGATTGGTATGAGATGGAAGGGATAATGGGGAGGCAGAGCTGGAGAGGGGAAGATTAAATGGATGAGTGAGGGAAGGGTGGAGAGATATGGTTCTTATGAGGGCACAGGCGACAGAGGAATTTGATTTGGCACAGAAATAGGACAAGAAGACCGAAACTCATAGGAAAGGAGATACAATACCTCAGCTTGTTGCTGTGCCCTAGCCTCCCGATCAACCTCCGGCTCTGGTGTCAAAGAGCGTTGTGGGAGGGGCCGCTGCTCCTGTTGGGACTGGCCTTGCCCCATTGTGTCTTTTGCTTTTTCAATCTGCTCGTTTATGAACTTCGTGAAGTTTTGAAACATTGGAAAGTCGTAGATGGAGAGCTGGTATCGAGGATGAGGAGTTTTAGAGCGCCTAACGTGGCACAGCTCCGAAGCTTTCAAAAGCGTGACGCGAGGGCACGTGATGGAGTCTTTCACTCCTCGATACTCGAGACTACGTCTATATCTCAGCACAACCCGCGACAAACAGACGTTCAATTAAGAGGTCAAGAAGGTGAAAGGGGAAATGATGTTGAGGGTCTCAATGCATTCTCAGAAGTTTTTCTGCCCCATAAGCACGGACTCTCTGGCTGAGGCAACAGCGCCATCGAATCCTTCGTCTCAAATCCTGTCGCAAACTCATTTCCAGAAATGGCAGCTTATAGGGGGCGGGGCCTTATAGGCTCGGAGAATATCATGGTCTTCCCGTAAGACTGAATTTTGGAGTAGGAGCCGTATATGTAAGTCGAGGAACCAGCAAGCGTTTCGAGTTTACGACTGCGGACGTGGTAGCCCTGGAAATTGACTATATGTAATATTGTGAGATGCGACACTTGATCTCGGGAAAATGGACCGACCAAAGCGGCGGAAACGGAGAAGAAGCTTAAAAGGACCTGGGAACAAGACCGGAAGCTAAAGTCAGTCACGCTAACCTTAACTGTATCAGCATTCACCCTTGAAAATAGCAGCGGGATATCCAGCAATTTATCTACCTAGAACTCAATTGGAAAGAAGAATGTACAGCATAAACTACCTAAACTTTGCCCCTCGTTGCATTTACACATTCTGTTCATTGACAATTAGGCCTGCCATGCCCATGCCAGTACCAACGCACATGGAGGTAAGCAAGATCTTCTTCTTCTGCCTCCTGCACTCACTCAAACCGGTGACAATTTGCCTCGTGCCAGTACATCCAAGGGGATGTCCTAGAGCAATAGCGCCACCCCTGACGTTCAGCTTCGAGTGGTCAAGCTTCATAGTGTTGAGGCAGTAGACTGCCATGGACGCAAACGCCTCGTTGATCTCAATAAGATCAATATCGTCGAGGGTCAAGTTGAATTTGTGAAGTAGCTTTGGAATTGCAATCGAGGGACCAATCCCCATAATCCTGGGAGCTAAGCCCGCGACCGTCGCGCCAACAAACTTGGCCATGATAGGTTGACCGAGTTCTTCAGCCTTGGAGCGTTTCATGAGTAGCACTGCTGCTGCACCGTCGGTGACTTGGGAGGAGTTTCCTCCGGTTGACTTGTCGCCATGCGGCAAGAATGCAGGTCGAATCTTCGACAGGGCCTCGTATGTCGTTCCATATCTTGGTCCTTCATCCCTCGTCAATGTGACCTCCTTCTCCTCGCTCGTCTTCGGATCCTTAACCTTGACCTTAATTGGCACAATCTCGTCATCAAACCACCCCGCCTTCTGTGCAACCTCAGCTCTCCTAAAACTCTCACAAGCAAAGCGATCCTGCTCCTCTCTCGTGATGTTAAACTCGTTGCCCACATTCTCCGACGTCTGACCCATAGGCTGCATGCAATCACGCCCCTCCTGTGTCTCGAGAATCTCGTCGAAGAATGGTCGTTCGAGGCGGTCGCCGCCGACTGTCATCGATTCCGCGCCCATAGCGATGCCAACTTCGATAGACCCAGTGGCAATTTGGTTCGCAATGTCTTGTACGGCTTTCAGGCCGGAGGAGCAGAAGCGGTTTACAGAGGAGCCAGAGGTGGTGTTGGGGAAGCCAGCACCGAGTATGGCAGCACGGCAGTAGTACGCTGCTTTTGCGTCGGAGACCTATATCAAACATCCCGTCAGAATGTATCTTGGTTTTTGAGGTAGGGCGGGTGTGAGAGTTGAGGCCATCGGACGAGTAAATAGATGCGATGTTTGGGACTGTAAGACGTACATTACCCAAGCAGATATCCTCAACTAATGCAGGATCCAGACTCGACTTTGCAATTACTTGCTTCAAGAGCTTGACTATTATACCATCGAGAGGTGTGTCCTTGAAGCCGCCTTTTTTTGCCTTTGTGAGCGGAGTTCGGATGGCGAGTGTAATGACAATGTCGTCGGGGTTCTTTGTCGTTCTGAAATTGGAAAATGTTAGCAAATATCCAAACCATTGAAGTGTGAGAACACTTTCGCCTGGTGAACGGTGGCGGAGGTATGAGGTGGGGAGCTTACATGGCAGCCACGCCGCTCTTGGAGGGCGAGATGTGCGAGACAATGGATTTCAGTCGTTCAGTCATATTGAATATGTGCCCTGAAGTATCAAAAAAAAGTGCTGAAGGAGGAATTGGGAGCGTTGGTGAAGTTTGGAGAAAATTGTGGAGGTTGGTTGTTTGATGCGGAGCATCATCTTAAAGGCTTGTGGGGTGGCCCGGATCGTGCCAAAATACCGAGGCATCTCGGGACAAAGTCACGGGTTTGGGTCGTTCTGATCAGGGTCACCGTGGGAGAGGATGTTGATTATTTTCGTGAAACCAATCCGAGGTAATGTGTAGATGGGAAGAAGAAGAATCTTGGGATTCTGTGTGAGTTCTTTGTGAGTTCTGTGTGAGTTGTGGTCGAGTTTGATGTAACGGGCCCTGATTGGCTAGATGCATTCCCTTGCCCCAGGAAAGATATACATCATTTCTAACACCCTTACGTAGGATGCATAACGTCTGCAATCGTGCCGACAGGAAGATGTGTAGACAAGGTTGTAGGTCTCTTGACAAGGTCACTTCATCTTCAAGGGGCGATGTAGGGTAGGAGCTACGTGCAATATCCGATGCGGTAAAAAGGACCCCCTCTGCAAGCAAATCAGTTCTCTGCAGGTGTAAAATTCTTCAAAATTCTAAGCACTTGTGATTTCTAGCCCTAATGGTTTTCACAGGGTCGTTGGAAAAAAAAGAAAGGAAAAGAGGCAAAAACATACAACAGCAGGTATTCGCTACTGGTCACCCACATAACTACTGATCTGCCGGTTGCAGGATTAATTAAGGGAGAGCGAACGGGATCCCATGTTCTCCTGCACCTATGGTCGTATGTGAAATGAACTTATCAGTAGTTCAGATTATATAGATGATTACAGAAGAATTTTCAAAGAATTATATGTCTTGGCGGCCCAAGTACAGCATGAGAGCAGTGCACGGAAAGGTGGCCTACTAATAAATACATGTCTGACAATGCCAACCCGGTTTGTCTCTTAAGTGGACAGTAGAAAACCATTAGGTAGGCCCGATAGACGTAGTCAATTTGAAAAAAAGCCGTTGTGTGCGTTTCTGGCATACAATTAGGTACATCATGAATGCAAAATTACAAAGCAACTCAATAACGCTTCCCATCAGACAACACTTAAGTCTCCGTCAGATCAATAATAACAGATGGACCTTCCGCTCTCCGTTTAGGAGAAGGCATCGACCCCACCGACGGTTCCTCAGCTTTTCTCTTCCGAGAAGGTACTGAGCCAATGGGCGGCACCGTTGGTACAGCTCTCTGTGGATTCGAGGTGATCGGTTGCAGTGGTTGGTGATATCTGGGCTGTTGTTGGTGGCCTGGAGGTGGATATGGCTGCCCTGTTGCCCTATTTATCGACGCTGGGAGAGGTAAAGTGACGAGCTTAATGCTTCTCATCTCTACGATGTCCTGATATTGGTCCCCAAGCAACTGCTTCAGCATTTCTTGATCAAATTTGTTCAGCATCTTTTCGGCTTCCTTCCTCCTGCCATTCCAAGCTCTAAATGCCTTTTCATAGTGCTTATTCGTCTTGGAAATTTTTAAATGCCAATTACTGCCGACCTTCGCCTGCGCAGTTGAACAATCCGTTTCCGCTCTGGAAATTCCGTGTTCAAGGTGTCTATGCTTGTCTTTAGCTATTTTCCAGTCAAAGACCTGTTGTTTTGGATCTCGAAAAAAGGAGTTCAGCGTTTGGCAGTCGAGGCAGTCTCTACCAATGCTCCCGTAAATGCGGTCGTTACTGGGACATTTGACAAGCGCGCGGGACCAGTCTGTCGGTTTCATCGGCTCCTTCTGTACGAACCTCTAAAGGTATAGACTCAAGATATTGTTGAACAAGGTCTGATAGCCGGGAGTTGTTCTAGGGATATCTCTTTTAGAGAGATGTGAGGCAAGGTCTTGTAAACATGGAAGAATTGTCGGAGCAAAGTTATCAGTCTTGAGTATATTAGCTTCTGATCCAAATTTTCCTAGGATACTAGAGAGGTCGGAGTGGAGACCTAGCTCGAGGCAGTGGTCAAAGAAGGAAGCAAGCTCGCGACCATCGATCGGCGAAAGACGGACTCTAGTCGACTCAAGATAGCTCGTTGATTTCAGAGTGACCTCCCCGTTTCGATAGTTGCGGAACGCATCCCTTTCCCATGCAACTAGGTTGTAGTGGTCACGAATCCTAGGCACAATCCGTTGGAAGACAGAGGCGATGGTGGCATGGGAGAAAATTGCATCGCTCTGCCAAAGAAAATTAAGAAATATGATCGCGAGCGGCGTCTTGTCTGCATTGTTTTCAATAGCGGGGGTGATCCTGGAGAGCTGTTAGTATGGGTAACTTTGAAGAGCTAGGGCCTACAACCTGTCCAAAAGATATCTGTTGCCGCCTTGTATCATAGCGAAACGGAGAAGTGTACCAAAGCCCTTCCTGACAAGAACGTTGGGGGTCTCAAGTAATTCTTCCATCTTTGCCACAAACCAATCACTGAGCCCTGGGGGCTTTGCACGATCCAGTGTCTCTCGGCTGATTTCTCCCTCGAAAAGATTACTCAAAGCCTCAAACCGGGCGTCGAAGGTGCAGTATTTCGCGATACAGGTTTCGAGTCTACTCTTTTCGTCAGACATGACAAGGCATAAGGATTTAGTCCATGCTCACCCATCCATCATCTTCGCGTCAAAAGGTACCGTTTCAAATGCTCGACGTAAGTCTGCGAAGAAGCTGACCGGGGCTCCATCCTTAAAGCACCTCAACGCTCTTCGGAAGAGATCGACATCATGGGTTACCACACACGTTTTCGCCACGTGAATAATAGTGTCTTCGTAGTACCTTCTGCTGTCCTCTGATGACTGGCCTCTCAGCTCATTCTCCTTGCTTTCGATAATTGTGACACAGAGATTGCGGAGACCAGATTTGTAGAACATATTGGAAGAATCCTCTTTGGCCTTGTCGAGGAGGTAGGCGAAAATATCAGAGGCACTACTAAACGCACTATGATCAATTGAGCTTGCTAGGAAGTCGACAAGACGTTCATTTGGAATCAGCAATAGAACGTGTGCGCTGGCCTCTTCTTCCGATTCCATACCATTATCTTCGAAATACCTCTTCTGGACCAGGTCTTCATCAGACACACTGAGAGAACTAATAATGCGCCTCCCGTCGCAATCTGATATATCGACTAGCTCGTACGTCACTTCGTCTTCAACATCTGAATCAGGTTCGTTCCAATAAGGATCACAAATATCGACCTCTTTTTCTTCTCCTTCCTTGAAAAACCTGGTCAAATTCGAAAGGAAGAATTGGAAACCAGTCGCCTCGCAAACCCGTTTTAAAGCAAGTGCACGATCAAGTTCCTCTCCTTCGAAGTGACCCAGCTCGAGTATTTCCTCCATGTATTGCTCTGGGTCCTCGACTTCATGATTCAGAATGTAGATGAGATATCTCGGCGCAGGTTTGGGTTTCTGCAAGTCCTCTTTCCAACGTCGTAGAACCTGAACAAGGCCAGTGGTATCTTGATCTCGCTGCCGAAGCACGTTTGCGTCACCGCCCACGGCACTATCTGTAGGGGATTGGGATTTGATAGATGATAGTTCTTTGATGAGTGCGGTCCGTATGTCCAGAGGGAGTGACGCTTGATTGCTTGGGGCTGTGAAGGGCTTACCAACAGAGCCTTCGATGAAATCGATAATATCGGTAGCAAATACTGGAGCCCATAGATCCGCCATTGGAGCAGTCTGAATAGCCCGAGATGCAAGGCATGGAGTGAGGTGACTGATATCGAGTGTCAATAAAACGTCATCCATAATTTGTCGATCAGTTCGCAGAAACACGCGTTCACCGAGTCGCGCTAATATCACGCTAAACCCTATTTCACGTGATCATAGGCACAACTATCCGATATTCAAATGAAGATGTAGGAAAACGGAACCTGACGGTGTTGCGAAGCGCGTAGACTCCGTTGCAATTACTAAATTCCAGTGTTCCCTCGGTTAATACCATCCTTCTGTGAGACTAAGGAGTGAATTGCTACTACATATGTACCATGTGCATTACTCGGCGAAGAGCGAAGGTATACAACCGGAACTGGTAGTCCTTAAAGTGAAAAACACGCGGGAAGGATACAATAGAAGTGGTGTTATGTAAAACATAGAAAACTAGAAGTTGATCCGTCATCTCCGGATTGGGGACGAAAACTTCGAAATCTAGTATATAAGTTTAAGAGGATACAGCAGGATTACAACCTTATTCTACCTCCGGTAAGACAATGCAAACTACACCACCTCTAATACTTTTATTCTAGTTTTGTGTAGCCCGTTATTATAGATATAGGAAGCTTCACAATACTAAATAAGTGTCTAGATAGAAGGATCTCGGGTTTGGCCAGATATCACGAGTACATGTAAGTTAGAATCGCCTACTTGTCCCGCCAGGGCTGGAAATGTAATATATAGCACTAGCTAGGATACACATGAAAGGTAGGTTAGTAATCAGTGAGGTGGATGACATCTGCTATTCGTTTCGGCGCAGTTACCTTCGGTGCTCTCGGTACCGGCATTCGAAGTCCTCAGTTTTCACGCTCCTCAGACATCGGATTCAGAGGAGGTCTGGATCGCTGTGACATGGGCGTCGGCTGCAACTTCGGTCTCCCGTTCCACGCTACATCCTCGATTGAGGGCGCAGAAGCCAACTTCAAACTCTTCATGTTCTTGATCTCGTCGTACTGTTCATCAAGTAGTTGCCTCAGCGCCACCTGGTCGAACTCGAAGAGCATCTCCTCCGCCGACTTTCTCCCTTCTTTCCAAGCAGACAGCCTCCCCTCAAAGCTCTTCTCAGTCTTCGTAACGACTAAGGTGAACGGGCTCCCGGTGCGTCGTGTTACCTGTGTGCAGTCTATTCCAGCAAATCAAGGGCCCCATGTAAATGTGCGCGTCTCTTGTTTCCTACTGGAAATTCACCGACTTGATGGTCAGGGGAGCGAAGAAACTCATTGAGTCATTCGCAATCCTCACACCGACATGAAACGGTCTTGCGAGACCAGTCTACTGGCTTGGCTGGCTCTTTTCCCACGAGGTTCTTCGGGTACAGATTTAGATGACGCTGGTATAAGCTTTGATACCAGTGATCGGTTAATAATATTTTCCATTTAGGGAGGAGAGTGATAAGGCTCCACAGGAAGGGAAGGACCATCAAATTAAAATATTCGGGTTAGATTTGGTCAGCTTTAGCAATGTTACGCTGTAGGACAGCGTTGCGTTCGCTGAGAGGTCCTAAATTAGAGTGTTGATCGAGGATCGTAGCTAAAATGCGGCCGTTCACCGGGGAATACGGAACTTCGTGGAGTGCATCCATGGGGCATCGGCAATCGAACCAGGATAAAATCTAGGGCTTACTGGTGGCTTGAGGCTTACTTTCCCAGTTCACTAGTCTCGGTATCCAATGGTTCCGCTACTTATCAAGCTATAATGCTCACGAAGCCGAGGAACGACCGTCGGAAATACAATAGTGATAATCTCTTGGGAGATCATGGGCGGGCCACGTTCCCAAAGGCAATTTAAGAAAGTAATTGCGAACGATGTGTTCTCTATGTTTCGCTTGATTGCGGGAAGTATCCTAATCTATATCAACAGTGGGTTCTGCGAAGGTAGTTTTTGAGTACGAACCATTTTAGAAGATAGGTGTCACCCTGCTAGACAGAAAATCCACGATGGAAGAGCAATCTTCCCTGAGCAGCCTTCCCGAACCATCGAGCGATTCTTCGGAGTCATCGGACAGTTCTCTAGAGTCATTAAGCAATTCTTCTAATATTCCGATGTATCAATCAGTCAGCCTCGTCTCTTTCCCTGTTCCAAGGAATTCTCTAGTCATCCCTCCTTCAAAAGGGTTATTTAAAGCCTCGGAACGACCATGAAACGTCCTTTGACAATCAATGCAGAATTCAAGTCTGGTGTCAATGTTTAGTCATGGCGGTATATTGAGGCACGTACGCATGGCAGACAAAAAGTAGCATACAAAAAAGACAACGCCTGCCATTTGCCTTTCCCGAACCCTATACCGGGCGTGTTACTGCCAACAGGGCCGTACGTAGGCCTAGAAACGGTATACTAGCAAAGAGATTTTGACAACATTGGAGTGATGTATGCCCAGGGGTAAGGTAAAGGCCAGATGTGTCGTCCTTTGGTGTGCCACTTTCTGCATGCCCACATGACACATAAGACATGAGATAAGTAATAAGAAGCGCTTACCCTTGCGTTAGCTCGTTGAATGGGATATTTTGCACAGCAAAGCGGATGTCTACCCATACAGTCATCGGAACTCCGGAAGCTATTCACCACCCTCTCGAACAACTCATCATTATACGTCGCAAGAGAAGCATGCACAAACTTGGCCACCATGGCCTCACGGTAGTGTTCGAGGTCAAACTGGCATCGTTCCTTCTTGTCTTGCGCTATGACCTTTAAATAAAGCTGGCTAATCCCACGTTTATACATGCTATTTTGTTGCTCGTCATTGAATTGACACTTAATCGTCTTGGGCAAGTACTCGAGCTTACTTCCTACGTAATCCGTATCACTATGACCGTTCATCCTATATGACTGCCCCTTGGTGAAACGTGATGTGCCGAGGAATCTCAGAAAGAATTCGTCCGGGACGATGATTATGGTCTTTTGTCAAGTTAGCACTCACTCGAGTATACAGAAATGTTCTCCACTAACCGTCCTACGATACAATTGCGTCACCTCCCTCGAACGCCTGTCACGTACTTCATGATCCGGACGCAGATTCTCATAAAATCCGTCCGCAACAGATCATTTTCGCATGCTTCCATTGTACTTATAATTTTCGCCATCAGCATCGACAAAGTCCTTCATATCGTAGTCAAACGAAGTCGACTCCCCACTTCCATCACTAGAAGCCCCCGATTCTCGGTAAACTACGCGATCCAAGCCGGCGAGGAATATTTGGAAGCCGGTGACACCACAGACACGTTCCAATGTCAGACCTTGGGACAAGTTCTCATTCTTAAGGAGGTTGAGAGATACTCACGATCGAGTATGTAAATTATTTGCTTCGGGGCGGGCGTGTTAAATTTTAATATTTCCTTTCCAATGTTGGAGTACTTTGACGATTCTGGTGGTATCACGGTCTAAAGGATAAAGATCCAATAGATTCTTCCTGAATAAGATTATATTACAGCTCCACCCCTATGGAGTATTCGCCGGGGTGGAACATCTAGGATTCTGGGGTGACTTACCCCGTACTTTCTGGGATCCTATATCCCAGATTCGTAGCCAATTTTGTATGGGAAAACCGGGACGTAGGATCCCGAAAAGTGACGCCTTTTCCCGGATTTTGTGGGGCCATTTTGATTGGCTGAAATACGTGGGGGTTCCGTGGAAGATGAATGCACGAAGTCGGGCGCTGACGTACTTGACAGCTTGGCTGCCCACAGTGGCAACTCACATCTTCTCTGCTCACCAACGACGTCCCGCAAGGAGCCCCTGAGTATTCTGCGCAGGCGCCTGTAACTACGCGCAGGTAAACTTTGGCCGAATCGATTGATTCTGCATTTTTTTCCCTCACTGCGTGGAGGGCCGCAGAGTCTCCCATATCCGAGAGCTGCCAAGATTGAACGAACACCAAAGTTTAAAGCAGTCAGGGGTAAGATATCCCAGATAGGAATCTGGGGTGAATGATCCCGTAGATGGTACGGGTTGTATTACCCCTGACAACTTCCGGGGTCATTTACCCCGTATAGGGCCCCTTCCAGGCTCACACATCCCGAATTCTCGATTTCTGGGATATATTACCCCTGACATACTCCATAGGGACCTGTAGCCGAGCTTGACGGGAAGAATCTGTTGTGGTGAGAGGTCTGTAAGCAAATTTGTCATTTGACACATACCTCATGCTGCATATCAGAATACCACCAAAGATAGCTATGCACAGCTCAGTTCGTCTCGAGCACCTTATCCATTACCATCTTATGTAACTCTATATGAATAATATCACGGCCCATTGCCTCACTTACTTTAGCCATTATACCCTTCACGTATTCACTCATTCCTCATTCTTAATCTTGAACTAACATACATCAAGGTCCCACTTTTTTCTCACACTTGCACCTGTTCTCATTTTCTCAATTTCGCCAGATAGGGGCTGGCGACTCGTCTGGGTGATTCTCTGAGCATCGGAATCTGTAAGAGGTATGGAGATAGGTGGTTCAGAGTTGATGAGATGGATTTGGGATCTAGAAGCGTCTCCAACGATGTGCTGTTTGCTGGGGGACGTGGTTTTATAGCGTCCAGTCGCTTCCGCAGCAGTTTGTTTAGATCCAAGGGTCAGGCTCTAGGTTGACATTTGAAGTTTCTAGTAGCTGAGAAGCTTTTCTTCGGTTACGAATTTAGGGTTGGCTTCCGGACTTGCCATTGTGAGTTCGTATGTAGAAGACATTATGGTATTAGGCAACAGTATACAAGGAACGAAGGAGAACAAACGAGAGAAGGATGGTTGGAACTTTGAACCTTGAGGTTTGAGTGAATGGAAGACCGTTCATGATACGCGTTGACGACACGCTGAAGTCTAGGTTCCGTGCTGAGCCGGGGTAGGTTAGTGAGACGCTAATTGCTTGGCTATTCACTCTCGCGAGTCGTGACACACCGAAAGAAGTTTCTTATTACAGTTCAGATTCTCGTCTTCTGCATTTCCCTACTTGCAACTTCGAATAAGACCCCCTTTTATGAATTATGTTCGCACTGTCTTATCGTAGTTCATTCTTACGTCGTCATTGTGCACCTTCGATGCTAATTCCGTTCTTCCTATCATGCATACATTTTTTTCCTTTTTGTTCTTCGAAGTTAGGTCATGCGCGGTAACAGCATCGCCGGTATTCCATATAGTTTCATGCAGCTCATATCTTCTCGTCCTTTCAGAGCATTTCCCTCTAGCCGTGTCCTTGGTCAAGAGACCACGTTTCCCACCACTCAAGCCCGCATTATAACCTTTGCTTCATATATCTCTCAAACTCCTATCCTTCTCCGCTTATAGCAAATTATTCCAACCATGATGTTCTCAAGCGCCCGATGTTTGTGTCGCCGCATTTCGGAGGTAACAAAACCCACCAATCGCATCACCAAACCCAATAGGTGAACATCTCTATACCAATATTTCTCAGGCACCAACAGGATGCTTGGAACATTTTCGCAAGCCATAGAAAATTACAATTGAAATCATCAAGGCCCGAGTGTTCCGAAATATTAAGTCCGTCCAAAATTTATGCTGTTTTGCTCATTTAATTCTGGAGCTCAAGGCAGTTTAAGGCCGTTTCATTGCGAAGAATATATACTCCAACTACTTCACACTTCCGACACCACTATATGCAGTCTGCGAGCCATCATATTCTGATCAAAACCACCTCATAATTCCGAAACGATCACCATGAAATCCTCATCCTTAGTCTCTTTCCTCTCTCTATCCACATTCGTCTCTGCCCACGGCTTCGTCCAACAAATCTGGTTCGGCGACAACCTCGTCGACACCTGGAACCCGTACAAAGATCCACAGAAGAAGCCGGCCGTGAATAAGATTACTCGAGTCTTCAAGGACAATGGGCCGGTAACAGATGGACTCTTCACTGTGCGCAACCTTGCGATTTCCACTTGATCAAAGATGAATGCTAATGGAGGTAAAAAGACGGACGCAATAACCTGCAACATCGGGCGAGACGACAAAAACAATGTCCCCGCCAACGCCACTGCGAACGTGGCGGCTGGCAGCACAGTCAAGTTCATGTGGACGGATTGGCAGAGCGATCATCCAGGTCCAAGTATTACTTTCACTAGTCATCGAACTTCGTTATCTTACGTCCTTTTCCAACCTGGTCGATGCTGACGTTGGACACAGTAATGACTTACCTCGCCGATTGCAACGGCAAATGCAGCTCCTTCTCCGGCAGCAGCGGCAACGTTTGGGTCAAGATCGACCAAGCTGGCTACGACGCAAGTCAGTCCGTTCCATGGGCGAGCAAGAGACTCCCAACGCAAAACAGTACCTGGACGGTGAAGTTGCCTTCGAAGATGGCACCTGGAGAGTATATCTTGCGGTGAGTAGACTTCATGCCACAGATCGTGCGTTGTATCGAACTGATGAGTGTTGGCAGTCATGAGATCTTAGGTTTGCAGAGGACAAACAACAATGGCAGTCTTGCTCAGTTCTATCCTGCGTGCCATCAGATCACTATCACTGGAGGCGGAACTACGAAGTTGCCGGCGGGGATTGCGCTGCCAGGTGCATACCAACCTGATGACAAGAAATCGGTAAGTGTGACGCTCCACGGAGCGTAGATGATAAACTGACAATACAATTTCACAGATCTTTCTCGAGTATAGGGACATCTCTGCGTCAAACCCTTATACACCTCCGGGTGGTCCAGTCTGGGGAGACAATGGTTGGAGTACTTGAGATGGCGGTAATAAGAGTCATTAGGAAATGACTTGGATTCCAAATTGACTTGCCTCTAGGACCTCACGTCTTTCTCACATTTGTGTCCATATTTCGTGTAAATAAATATTTAGATTTATGGCTGACCGTATCGCCGAACTAGGAAAGACGATTTTTGTTTTCGCGTTAGGAAACCTAAGGATTCCCGAACAGAGTGCAAGCTCATTCAAGTATACTTCGCCCGAGTTGGGTCATTGCCATCGATTCACCCTCCGCTTTCCTCTTCTTTGATAACATCTCAGGCGTAACCTTTTTTTCTTCACCAGTACTCTCGTCTGTTCTCTGAACTGTCTCAGAATCTTCGAGAATTTCTGCGACGAATTCATCAGGTACCATAATAAACGACTGTAACCACATCAGCTCTGTTCCCTCTCGAAAACGAAGAAAAGAAAAAAGAAAAATAATTTATCATACTTTTCACTCACAATCCTACGATACTAGTGCGTCGCTTCACCTCCGCTGGTTGGAGTCATTGTAATCGCCATCTCTAATTCAATCTTTACCCAATATATCTTCTTCCGACACAGTAAACCCAGATCCAACCTTCTTCCAATCCATGCCAACGATATCGTGAACTTCCATCTTCTGGTAATCCACTGATCCCATCCAATACTCCCCATAATTACCATCCGAATTAGATCCAAATTTAGATTTAGGATTATTATAATAGTGTCTGTTGCGTCAGCTACTTCTATATTATGCCGAAGGGCCCTGGGTTTCTCCATACACTGTTCTCGTAAACCTTGCTAGGAAAGGCTGGAATCCCGATGCAGCACACGCGCGCTTCAGCGCCATTGTATGATGCAGATTCTCTCCCTTCAGAATATCTAAGCTAAGAGGCTCTGATATGCGATCCGTAGTGAGATTCCGGGCGTCCCGACTATCCAGGATATTGATAAGGAAGACAGTTAGGAGTATCAGGGCTTTCAAATTCATTTTCCAACATGGGAGGAGGTGTTCGAAACATTTGGTATCAGAATGATGGGAGGGTATGGAATTCAGTTGCTTGAGAAGCTCTTTTCGGATATCGAGCAGCTCTCCCACCTTTGGTGGTAGCGGAGGCGGGGCTTAGGTTGGGACCCTCTTAGTATGAGGCAGGTTCTTCGTCAGTCGCTAAGGCAGGGTACGTGGAGGGGCTTGCCTTTGAGAGATCATGGAATTGGATGGAGTCAGGAGAGCAGATAGGAGATAGAATAGAAGGACGGTGAGAAGGGTGGGCACACCTTCACATGTGTGAACTGGACACGTTGACGTCACGCTAGATTTTAGGTCCCGTTCTAACCAACTAATTGTGGCTTGGCTATTCACCTTTGTTGATTCGATAATTCGGGGAGGAAGAATAGACTTTAGAACAGAGGAACGGGTCTCAGAATTCTATAAGGTGGTTGCTTCTAAACTGGATAGCCTTTTTGTTGTGTATGTTCTACATATTCTCTACGTCCTATCAACATCTTCACAACATCATCTTCGACCTCAACGGCCCCATCCATGAGTGCATCCCATGTCAGTCGCAAAGATGATTTAGTCTGATACTATCTCACTACTACTATATCAAACCCCATGAAGTACACTAGAGTCCAAAAGAAAGTCAGCAGGCCTTACATCGGCAATTGCAGAATACAGAATTCAGTCATGTTAGGATCCTCCACCGACATCAGAGCTCTCATACAACAAGATAAACATTCCCTGTCTGTGACGTAGATCGAGTATTTCGGACTGAGATTTGCCGTTGAAGCTATAGCGGCTATACCTGCAGCGGAGTCTTTGAATTCGAGCTTGTAAATCGACTTGTCATGCACACGGAAGGTTTTATGCTCAGCAGCAGCTTTATTGAATGCTTTGAGAGTTTTTTGACTGGTGCCAGGGCAATCTCCGTGAACCCGTGTTTGTAGCTCCTTACAGGGAATAAGGCGCCTTTGTGTCGTGAGCCATTCCGCAAGCTTCCAGGGCCCAATCCGAACCTTGAGTTCGTTTTCATCGACACGAGCTTCGAATTCAATATCAAGCCAGCTTTCAAGTCCGGTGTAAGTCTCTCGTACGCTCAAACGATACCCAAGCCGTGGGGTGTTTCTTTGTGAAATTGTGATGGCGTCCGTGAACCCAGTGTCTTCGGAATTCTCAGCCAGAACTAAGTCGGTAAGCACATAGTAAGGCTTCTGCTCGTGTGAGATTCGCCCGCAAAGGATATGAATCATCGATGCAGAATCGATATTGGCATTCTCTAAGCTTTGGCCGGAGAGAGTATCCAAGAAAGCGCAAATGCCATTTGCGCAGAGTGCTGAACAATTC
The DNA here is from genome assembly GCA_010093925.1 of Zopfia rhizophila CBS 207.26. Taxonomy (NCBI): domain Eukaryota; kingdom Fungi; phylum Ascomycota; class Dothideomycetes; family Zopfiaceae; genus Zopfia; species Zopfia rhizophila. The sequence goes on from ML994614.1 coordinate 2,959,294, forward strand.
AAGTCGTTCTGTGGAGGTGTCCTCCCCGCAAAGAGTTCCAAAACGTGATATAAACGTAACTCGACGCCGTCCTTGTTCTCTTCTTCTTCCACTTGGGATGGAAAAGCTATTCCGGACTCGAGGCAAAATGCGATGGGGCCAACTGTTCTTAAGGCTTCTTTCCCATGACGAGCCGACAATCGTCTGCTCATCTGTCGACCGTAAGCGGACTCGATCCCGCTGCGTGTTGGCAAAAGGTTTTCATCCTCAAGGCAGACATGCGACATAGTTCGTGAGAGAGATATAATCGTTTCTGTGATGACAACCTGGCAGAACCTATCCGGGTTCCAATTCAAGGCCAATCCATCTGCTGATTGCTCTTTCCTTTCTGAAAACGCCCCATCATAGTTTTCAGCAGATGAGCACTGCGAGTCTTCATATTCGGGTGCGGGAGTCATTTCAACGTCTTCCTCATCAAATTCCTCAAAAATATTGTGTCCTGTTATCTGAGATTGACAAGTGGCGCAGTTACAGTTACTCCGGATTTTGCTGATGCATACTTCGTAACTTCTCCTTGCCGACACTAGATCTTGGAGAACGCTCTGATCCATGATGTCTTTGAGTTTGCACAACTCCGGGAACCACTGTACTACATTCTTCACAAAACCTGGTCCGTAAGTTTTATCGGAATAGTCGATGTGGGACTCGCGGTACGAGAATGGAAAGGTCTCATCAGCCAGTGCTAATCCTTTGAACAATCTGGCAGCACTTCCGATGCACTCTCCCAGTACGCGTGCTATCTTCATGAGGTTCTTGAAATCCGATAGGAAAGCTGAGCTAAGAAGATCCTTCCAATCAAGGCGACCGGAGACAATGGCAGCATCCAGGGACCTACCCTCTTTCTCGAAAAGTTTATATATGTCATCTAATACCAACGTCGTCTCTGTTCGAAGAACTTCCGGGGTTATCTGGCCAGGAGGAGCCTTCGTAATAACATTAAGCTGAATGCTTTCAGCCTCTCCATTGGAGTAAAGTAGCCTCCCATCTGAACTTCTGATTGAGATTTTGAGATCCAGCAACCATTCTGCAATTGCCGCAAGCCATCCCGTATCAGAGCCTCCGTATATGGTTATAGCGTGGATGTCCCCGGAAGATATTCTAGCCAACGCCAATAGGGATTCGGCAATAGCTTTCGGTTTTGAGCAACCCCGAACAGACTTTGGTGTAGGCCGGAGACCTTGAAATGCCCCAAGTCGATGCTCATTCTCCTGTAACCGCATTAAGTGCTCGGCCAGATACGGGAATTTGGATGCCGATAACGTTCCTGCACACACGTACAACAAATCTTCCCGCGACTGGCTGGAGGGCATATATTGTCCGTCCGCCTTAAGCAGTCTAACCATCTCAAGCAATATCTCGACGGCGATGTAGTCAGTATAGCATTCCTTCAAGGCGGCACAGAGCGCAAGGCACACACAACCTCGCTCTGCCTGAGCCATCTTCCGCACTACGTCTTCGATTCCAAACCCAAATTGCAGTATGTTGCCGATACTCCCAACTGTCTTGAGACTTCCCACGGCGGTTCTTACTCTTTTACGTCCCTCCTTTGTAAGCTGGAATCTCTCGCACATGACCTCTCCAACTAACGCTGTATAAGGGTCGACTCTAGCAGCACTATATCGCGATAGAACTCCAAGAGTGGTTTGGACAGGAATTTTTGCGAGGTCCAACATGTTCCACACCCCGGTCTGTGGTAGGGCATTCCGTCCAGAGACGAGGACGAGATGAGTGCTCGGATCTGACATTGTGGTCTTCTGTACCTAGATACAAAGGGATTTGGAAACTGAGCCAATAATACATGAAGGGTTATCCCGTATATACGCAAGGACTTCTGATTGAATCAACTGACAATGAAATGTTGTCAACATGGTCCAGCGAAGATGAAATTGTGAAATTCGGGCCTATGGTACCGCTTCATCCCTTTTATCAGCGGGACCGGAGTGGAAGGATAGCAAGGCTACCAATCACGAATAGTCTCTCCTCACCGGAATCCTGCATGAGCAGAGTTATTCTACCCTACCTCAAACGCCACATGTTCACCGAACAAGGCTGAGAAAATGGCGTCATGAATCTCAGCTGTTGGCAAATTCTGGAACCGGATATAAGAAATACGATTCTTGATAGTTAACATTATCATATGGCAAAGAGCAAATTTAGACCATTCTACAGACTCGCTAGCAATCAGTCGAACTGCCAAGAATTGATTGCTTGATTGCTTATGTTAGCAATCAATCAATCAATCCTCGAGGTGCTCTTCTATGCAATCAATCAATTAAGGAGAGTCTCGATTGATTGATTGATTGTATTGATTGATAGATTGTAGGGTGAGGCTATTCAGATGTATGTAGGAGCAAGCTAGTGATGTTTTTCTGGGCGCAAGTTGATGGATAACATCTAATTACCCAACTAGGCTAGCTCGCTCTCTCGCTTCCCTGCTCCTGCATCTGCACCTGGCCGACTTCATGGTTAGCCGATTACTTCAAAATTAATATCCCATCAACCACCTCCCTAATTTATCTCGGAGTTGCTCCAAAATATGTCGGGTGAGTGTACTAAAGCCTTTGAATTAGGTCTTTAATAGCTATTAAGGTCTCCTATAGCCTCTATAGCTCCCTCCGCATAAGCCGTTGCACCCACCAAGCCCAACACCGATGACACCTCAGCACAAGATAAAGATGAGCTAGATAGCCTTAATTATAATGAGATTAACTAGAAATGGCTGCTAGGTCTATAAAAATGCGCGCGCTTACTGCTAAGGACCCTGAGCTAAATATACCACTATAGATATCACTATTAGAGTTAAAAGAACCCTGATGTTACAAGTTGCTAACTTACTAACGTAAATTATACTGGCAACAAGCCGTCCAACTGATTGTGTAACGTCAATCAGTTCCCTCGCTTCCGGATCGGATAGCTCGTTAGACTTAGTGGAAGTTGGTTGACTCAGTGAAGGTAGAAAGAAGCGATACGGTAAGTTGAGGTTCAACAGGATAGTATTGAACTATTTCACTTAAGGTGCGAATCTCAATTTTAGAGTAACTACGAAGAATCAAAAGTAATCGTGAACCGTCCGACGCCTCATACTTATAGAAGATCCTCCGTGCGTACATTGTGTACTGCCTGGCTGTATGTTGGATACTGCTAGAGGCTGCCAGAGGCTGCCAGAGGTGCTCAAGGCTCTGTCACCTCGCTCCCCCTCTGTCTGCCAAGCCCTGTCCTGTCACGTGAGTGGATGCTCCGTATCTGCCCACATGGTTCCGTATCTTTATCCTCGCTTCTTGGCCCGTGCCTTAGCCTGTGCCAATGCGTCCCGTGCCCGCTTACAGTTCTTTCTTTCAAGTTCGAACATACGTTTCCATTCTAGAGCTTCATTGGCCATTGTTGCCAGTTCCTTCAGCTCCTCAGGTGCAGTTGCCTTCTTGTTACTGTCTATAACACTATCCCCTTCTTCTAAGTCTTTGTCTTGGAAGATAGTTTCTCCCTTCTATAAGCAGTATAAAGGTAGCAGGTCTTCCGCTCTGTGTTCCAGACTGTAAGACCCTTAACTTCCTTTTTTCTCTGCCTAGTTTCCTAATGATGACACGTTCTGAGTCGTCTCTAATACGTGCTCACCGCCTAGCTTCTCGGATCCATAACGAACCCCGTCATATGCCGACACCCTGCTTGAACTGTTCCCGCCAAGGTAATAACTGCCTTGTGAATTTAAGTTCTAGTCACTACTCCGCCTGCGCTGACCGCAACGTAAAGTGTGATCTAATTATGTTACAATCAAAATGGAATCGCCTTAACCGTGATAAAGCAAAACTTCGTTGTTAACTTAACTCCATTAAGGACCAGCGTTCTGAGCTCTGTGCTTATGAGCTACGACTTCAGCGTGAACTCGCGCAAGTAGATTCAAAAGAGAAGGAAATATTTAATTAAGAGATAGCCTCAATTCATGAGGTCTAAGCTCTTGAAGAGGAAGAGGCTTGTTCTTGGGATTAAGAAACTCACATACTACAATCTGCAGTTCAAGCTTCTTCCTAGCCTGTCGCTTTATTTTTCTTATCCTTTGGTTTTAATTAGAACGCGCCGTAGTTGTTCTATTCTTAGAATATAGTCTTAGAGTAAACCCTTCCTAGCTCGTCTGATAGTACTGGTTAATTAGCTCTGAACTATTCTTTAGGTTCCTAATTAGCTCTCATGTATCTTCTTTAAGTCTGTAGCCCTTTTATCTAACTAAGTACTTTCACTAACGCCTAAACTGTTGATAGTCCAAAATCTACTAGACTTCGTACTCGGTAGTGTCTTCCTCAAGTTTAAGTCTTGTCTATAGTTTGGCATTCTGTGGTGCTGGTTCTAGTAATGAAATATAAAAAACTAGGTAGATTCTTATGTCCTTAGGTAGTTATAGTTTGTAATTCACAGGTCTTATTTATCTTTTAACCTTAAATAGTCCTAATTTAATGTGATCCAGTTTTTTCAATGGTTGTTTTATTTTTAAGTTTTTTTATAATAGGAAAACCTTATCCCCCTCCTTAAAGGTTAGTCCCTTAATCTTAAATTTATCTTTCTGTTGCTTACTAAGGTCTCCTTTCTAGGTAATTTTCCTTAATATTTCTTAATAAAGTTATTGTAACTTCTTAATCTTTATTCTTGCTAATTCTAATATCTTATTTAGTCTCTGTAGTTCCTGATAAGCTGTAGGCTTATAACTATAGTTTATATAAAATAGTAATCTTCCTAGTTAATGACTTTACAGAGTTATATATAAACTCAACTATTAGTAGTAAGTTAATCCAATTATCTTATTATTTATTAACATATATTTGTAGATATTATTCTAGTGTTTGGTTTATCTGTTTTATCTGTCTATCTATTTATAAATAAAATGCTATTAAGAGTTAATACTTAGCTCCTAGTTTCCTAATAAACGTTTTCTAGAATATTAATGTGAATAATTTGTCTCTATTAGTAATAAATTCTTATAGTAATCTATGTCGTGCTATTAGTAGTCTAATAAGTATAGTTACTAATTTATCTACTTTAATCTCTATATACGTTGGTTTAAAGTATGCGTATTTTATAAGTTAGTTTATAATAACTAATATCATATCATACTATTAGCCTTAAAAGGTGGTTGTTGTTGGTATTTCTGTAATAAAGTTTATTATAACTAATTCTCATGATAGGTCTAGTAAAGGAATTAGTTATATAAGTCTATATTCTTTATATCTTAATACTTTATTCTTTTTGCACTTAATATACTCTAAAAGAATAGTTCTAACCTTTTTCTATATACCTGGGATCTAAAAGTGCCTGTTAATCTATTCTATAGTCTTTTTAATCTCTTAATATTTATACATTTTAGTTAAATGTTGGTCTCTAATAAGTTTAGTCTATAGTACTTCTAGTACGAAAATAGTTTCTATTTCATACTATTATAGTTATCTATAGTTATATTCTTTAATCTGTTTTTACTATATGTTTTTAATAATAACTATAGCTTTAATATTTATCTATAAGCTTCCCAGAGATCTGTCTATTCTTTACTTAAATATTATATTATAAATTTCCGGTATATCCCTTATATAGTCTGCTCTTTAATTAAGTGTGTTAGCTACTATATTTTCTTTTCTTAATTTATAGAGTATTTAAAAGTTGAAAGTAGAAACTAGTTCCCACTATCTGACCTATCATTAATTAAAATTTTTTATTATTATAAATACTGTTAGATTTTTGTAGTCTGAATATATAATAATCTAATACTTAGTTCCCTTTAAATAATGTCTTTATTTCTTAAATACTTAAACTATTACTAATAGTTTCTTATTATAAATATCATAGTTTAACTTAGTAGTTATAAGTTTATAAGATAAGAAATCTACTAAATATTTACACCTATTATTTTATATTTATAATAGAATAGCTTTAATAGCTCCATCTAATATATCTACATATATCTCCATTTAAAGTCATAAATTAAATATCTTTAATATTAGTGGTTATTAGAATATTTCTTTTAGTATTATAAAAGCGTTCTCTTCGCGTCTTTTTTACTTAAATTATTAATCCTTTTTAAGTAATTCCATTAAAGGTAATATAATTTTTAAATAATTCTTAATAAATTATCAGCAGAAACCCGTGAATCTGAGAAAAGAATAAACTTTTTTTATATTTATTAGTATAGGCTAAGATAGTATATTTCTTATTTTATCTAGATTAACTGCTATCCTGTTTTAGGATACTAAGTATTCTAAGAACTTAACTTCTATCCTATAGAATATACATTTTTCTGTTTGAATATATAGCTTGTGTTTTTTAAGCTTTTATAGTACTCTCTTAGTATACTCAACATGTTCTTCTAGTATTCTATTTATATATATAAGTATATTATTAAGATATATTATTATAAATACGTTTAGATATTTTCTTAGTATATAGTTAATAATTATTTAGAATATTACTAGTGCGTTAGTGAGTCCTATTAGCATGACTAAATATTTAAATAATCTATATTTTATTTTAAATACTATTATTTATTCATGTCCTTTAGCCATTTATATCTAATAATATCTATTCTTAATATTAAAAAAGCTAAACCATTTAGCTTTTCTGAGTTTATTTATAAGTTCTAAAATTAATAGTATTAGGTAATAATTTTTTACTATAGCTTTATTAAGATGTCTGTAATTAATATATAATCTTAGTTTTTTTTTTTTTTTTTAGTATAAAAAGCATTAGTAATGCTATCTTGCTTTAACTAGTTTATATATATCCTTTTTATTAATTTTTCTATAAGAATTTTCGTAATTCTTCTTATTAGTAGACTGGTACTTAATATAATGGTCTTAGTTTTAAATCTATTTCTTCCTTAAGCATAATTTTATAGTCTTAGTTTTAATATTCTAGTAATTAGTCTTTAGCTTCTTTAAAGAACTATTCTCTAAATTTCTTTTAATATTCATCTAGCATAATAAACGTGGTGTTGTAAAGAGTTATTTTCTTTATTTATATTATAGCTTTTATTTATTTATAGTAATCCCCTCTAGTTCCTATAGACTTTATTTTCTAATTAATTAGTAGATTCTATTATACTAGCTAATTTTATCCTAAGATAAAATTCTTACTACCTAGATCTATAATTTTAATACAGTAGTTATCTGTATAACCTGCTGCTATAATAATTATATTTCATATTTCAAGATTAATTAAATCTTCTCTAAATATTATTAGACTATTGTTTATGTATTTTACTTATATAGGTTTATCTAAAACTCTAGTTAGTATCTAGTATCTTTATATCTATTTATTTAATATAAGTGTTTTGCTAGCCTTACTGTTTATAAGTGCTAGTATTTAATTACTATTAATATATACGTTTACGTATAGCTTATTTTCATATTTCCTTTAGTTTAACTATATATATATAAGCGTTATATTTTTTCTAATCTTTAGTTCTTAGTTCTCTAGTAGCTTAGTTATAGTCTACTAGCTTTTTAGTTTTTTTATCTATAGTTAACTCCTAAAGTTATTTCTTTAGTATTTTCTTCTTAAGTCTATAAATTAAATATCTCTAGAGTTAGCATGCTTTTTTGTTAAGTATTTTATATATATTTCTAGCTTATTCTCTATAATCCTAACACTTCTATCCTAAGAAACATTCTTAATATGTGAGTTTTTTATGTGAGTCTGTAGCTAACTATTTTTTTTAATAATATTTAGCCTAGTGTTATTAGCATCCTATCTAGTATTTATCCCATAATAGTTATTTATATTTATCTGAGTTTAGGTCTTATAGTTTATTTTTTAAATCCGTATAAACTAATTCTTACTATAAGTTAAGTTCTTTTTTATTTACTAGTTACTATAATATTTTTCTTATCTTTAGTCTCTTAATATGTATGGTATGTTTATTTTATTTATAGTTTTTTCCTATATAGTTAGAGACTACACATATCTAGTATTTCTTTCTTATTATTCTATTTATAGTATTATTATTCTGTATTTATAATATTAGTAAAGAGGTCTCTTTATTCTTCTTATTTTAATCCTATTCTAATTCTAAATATCTAATAGGGTGATAGTACGTTACATTACTTATAACTAGCATAAATATTTATTAATAGATCTTATTTATCTATATAGCTAGTTTTTATTTACTTAATTTTCTATACTACTTATTTCCTACTACCTGTAGTGCTTATTAGTATTTATATATTCTATTTTCTAGAATAACTTTCTAGTATTTAATAATATAATATTCTTTTTAGTAGTATTTTAATTTATATATTTAATAGTATCCCTAGCATACGCACTGTATAATTGTTATAGATATTAGTTTCTTACTCTCTATTATCTTTTAATTCTTTCTTTATCTGAATTTCTGATTTTTCTTGTAAAATAGTCTACTTTCTTACTCTATAATTTTATAGAATTTTTACGTTTCCTTCTTGGTTTCTGCGTTATATTATTAAACTACTGCTTTTTATATTATAGTAATTATATTACTAAGTTATTTTACTAGATAATTTTTAACTTATTAATATGGAACTTTATATTCTTATCTGAGATATATATAGCTTCTATATATCTAGTATTATTCTTTCTAAATTCTCTTTATAATTATTTCTTTTATTATAATGTTCTTTACTTATTCCACTTGGACTATAGTGACCTTAATTTCTCTAAGTGCCTTAGTCTAAACATAAGCTTTTTTAATATCTAATTATTATTATTTATAATCTTTAATAAAGTGTTCTTGTTTTCTATATTCTAAATAAACTTTATATATATAGTATTTTATTTATTTCTTAACTCACTTTCCTTATCCTTTTCTAATAAATATTTATTTAATATTAATATCTATTTTATTATAGGTTCAGTTGTCTTTTTTATTTTTTTTAAGTATATAAATTACTAATTTTTCTTAGGCTTTTTTCTCTTACTCTTATTAGTACTAGTAATTATTAATAGTTACTATTTATTTAATAATTTCTATTAAGATACTTAGCTATTTTTCTCTGGAGATTTTATCTTTAATTCTATCTTTCAGACCTTTATAATATATCATAACTAATAGTTAATCTACCTAATTAAGTTGTGATTGAATTTATTTAAATTCTATTATATAATTAGCTGCTAATGTTTGCTGCTTGAGCTATTAAAGCTTTTAAATTACTTTAGTTTCCTTATTAATTTCTCTAAAAATAATAATTATTTCCTGTTTGAAATATTCATAACTTCTAAACGCTTATTATATATTACTATTATAATTAGCTAATCCTGCTATTCTTAAGTTAAGATTTCTATTAGCTAAGTAATTTCTTACTAGTAGTTTAAACTATTATATAGCTCTACCTATTATATTTATATCAACTACTAGAATCTAATTCTAGTTAGTTAGAAATAACTTTTAATTAAAATAATAATAGAGATCTATAGCTGTTATAAAGATCTTAAGTTTATTCTTATTACTATTAAATTTTTTAAAAGGCTGTATTTTCGTAGTTCCCTTTTTTCAATTTATTTTAACTTATTATTACAGGTTTATTAAGGTATTACGTAACTTTATAATAGCTATTTTTTATTTTTAGATAATTTATTATGCACTCTTAGCACTTCTAGATATACTTTTAGTTATAGATAAAAATCTTACTATAACTTCTTCTTCACTACTGCTTTCTTCTAATGAATAAAGTTCTTATTTATCTTTATAATAAGTTATTATAGATATTTAATAATTAGTTACTAGAATCTATCTAACTACTTTTTTTATTTTTTTGAGATGGTAGTTATAATATTATAAGTTACTAACTTACTAATATAAATTATACTAGTAATAAGCTGTTTAATTAATTGTGTAATATTAATTAGTTCTTTTACTTCTAAATTAGATAGCTTATTAGACTTAGTAGAAGTTAGTTAACTTAGTAAAGATAGAAAGAAATAATATAATAAGTTAAGGTTTAATAAGATAGTATTAAACTATTTCACTTAAGATACGAATCTTAATTTTAGAGTAACTATAAAGAATTAAAAGTAATCGTGAACTGTTTGATGCCTTATACTTATAAAAGATTCTCTATATATATATTATATACTACCTAGCTATATATTAGATACTATCTAGCTATATATTAGATACTATCTAGCTATATATTAGATACTACTAGAGACTACTAGAGGCTACTAGAGGTGCCTAAGGCTCTATTATTTTACTCTTTTTCTATCTACTAAGTTTTATTCTATTATGTGGGTAGATGCTCCGTATCTGCTTATATAGTTCTATATTTTTATTCTTACTTTTTAGCTTATGCCTTAGCTTGTGCTAATATATCCCATGCCTACTTACAGTTCTTTCTTTTAAGTTTAAATATACGTTTCTATTCTAGAGTTTTATTGGCTGTTATTACTAGTTTCTTTAGCTTCTTAAGTATAGTTACCTTCTTATTACCGTCTATAACACCTAATTAATTCTTCTTTATCTATAGATTCTGTTACTAGAAGAAGCTAATTAATTAGAGGTGCTTAGGTAAGTATAATACTATATTATTAACTTCTTTAGCTACTATATATTTTATATAAATGAAAGTAAGCTATAGCTTTAATAAGTAGAGTAAAATAGCCCTTTAGTAACATAATAACTAATAATTATTAGTTTAATATTTATAACATAAGGGGATTAACGTATCTTAAGAAGTTACTAATAAAATAAAAGAATTTAACGTATAGGTCTTTTATACACGTGCTGTATACTAGCTACTTATAAATAATTATTTACTTACTAAATTTAAGTCTTCTATTTTTTATAAGTTAATAGCTTTTATTAACTCTCTTATTAAATCTTCTCTCTAGGTAAATTACTAATTAGTGATATAATTTTTTTTTAATATAAAGCTTTAGTACTTATTATATACTAGAATCTTACTAATTTACTATTACTTATATATATAACCTTTGATAATTGGATAACGCGAGGGAATTAAAAAGTGTTTATAAAAATCTTTATATATTACTTCTTATAAAGTAGCTATATTAATAAGTATTTAGTTATACTTTCTTAACTTTCTAGTACTTACTTAGGTAAGACGATTACTAAAATTATATAATAAACATTTAAGGCCTTTAAGCTCTATATAGAATAAATTAACTACTTTATACTTAATAATACTCCTAATAATAACACTACTATAGAGTAACTTATAATAATGTATAACTTTTCTACTAAACTTTATTAACTTTATTATATACTACATTCAATTAATTTTACAAGCTAGGTGATAATATTTAGTGTTAATAGAAACTTTTTTAAAAATAAAGTAATATAAATATTTAAAGGAAAGAAGCTATTAAAAAACTAGCACAAGAAAAGTCCTTTAAATACCTTATTTAATATTATTAATTATATTAAGACTTTATAATAGTACGTAAAAATTAAAGAGTTTTAAAAAACTCTATACCTTAATACTAAACTAAAATTAATTAAAAAGCCTATTAAGACTTGCTAGAACTTTTATATTAAGTCTTTTTATTATAAAGTTAAAATATAAGATGCTTTTAACACTTATATTAACTATTATATTAATTAATATTATATAAGGATAGTAGCTTGACGTACTAAGTAAAAAAATACTAAAAAGCTAGATATATCTTACTAAGTAAAAAATAATAAACTTACATCTTATAATAAATAGGTTATTAATTAATATATTAAATTTCTTAAGTCTCTTAAGAATGTGATAGGTTGGCTTTAAGAAAGAAATAAATCTAGCTAATTTAGTATAATCTAAAAAGTTATACCTACTTTTAACTCTCTTTTATAATTATATAAAGCTGAGAAAGATTGATTTAGTAAAGTAGATTATAATAAGTTTTACTCACTAAAAAACTACTACAAGATTAATATTAATTTAGAGGGGAGTAAGTTATATAAATATTATAAAAAGCTTAATAATTTACTAGCTTACTATATAGTTATTCTTCTTTATTTTTTATATAAACTATACTATAAGAATGTATAAAAGAATAGGCTTAAGTAGCTATAAAAGCTTAATAGAGCATTTAAAGCCTTATAGGCTTTTTATTATAATAATAGAGTTAATTAATATTCTTCACCCCTAAAAAAGCGCGCGCGAGTCAACGACGAGATCTTAGAGGTTATTACTAAATATACTACTCTAAAAAATAAGGTAGAATAGGGCAACGATAAAGATAATAAGTATAAGAAGTAGGTGAAATTAAAGCCTATTAATGTGCAACACTCGTACGCTAGGGATCTAATTTAGTACTGGTTAAGTCAGGCTTTAGAGTTTCCGCGGCTATTAAAGATGGCTCTTGATATTCTTATAATCCCTGCATTAAGCGCTGATTGCGAGCGTATGTTTAGTGAGCTTAGCGATCTTTTAGAGGTGAGAAGAATGCAGATGAAGCCCCAGTTAATAGCTGCTATCATATGTAGTAAGGTGTGGATGAAGAAGCCCTGGGGGTAGCAAGCAGGTATGTGATTATATGCGTACGTGGTCTATTTACTGAAAATGTGCGTCGATGACATATATAAGCAACAGATGTCCCTTAAAGGAATCGGATATTAAGGAGCATCGGACTTTATAATGACAAGCATTATGAATGGAGGAGAAAACTCGAAAGCCGAGCTTTCGATAAAGGAAAGCACGGAATCAATATGTCTCCAGTATCTACGCGAATCAAGCGGTTATAGAATGCGAGAATAGCATGCGAGAGGAAGGAGAAGAAGTAGGATTGAGACTGATTCCGGTTCAACAATGAGCAAGTGTCAGCAGCAAAATGCTTCGGGTGAGTGTTAGCGTTAATGCCTTACGGTTGTACCTGTGTTGCGCTCTCACGAATGAAGATACTTTTCTTCGGCGGTAGAAGCTTGTTTACTATCTATCCAACTGGTCCATAAACTTCCCCGTTCTCGCTCCCACTTCTGACCGTGGGTCAGTTCTCTCTGCTACACCCAGATCCGGCGACACCGGTTCGTTGTCATTGAGGTAGCGGAGTGGATACTGTCGCCAGATAGAATATCTTAAGGAAGCGGCACCGAAAGTTGTACTTATAGAATCGCCTCCGCAGTTTACGCGCGGACGCTTCGAACCTCCGCCACGCTATACGAATACGAAAGGGTCTCCTAAACACTACATCTGTATTGGCACACTCTACGGTATTCAACCCTCAAGGGGTGAATCCCAGAACCCTCGCCTCCCCCTCGATTCGGGGTCTTACCCAGATAACGCCCTTGATCTTACGGTCTGAGCGATTGTTCGTTAGTTAGTTAGGTTTAGCGGAAGGTGAACTAACTAACGAGCAACAGCGGAGCAGTTAACTAACTAACTAACAAATCAGTCTAGGGCGCTTCTAACTAACTATTAACTAACGAACTAACGACCTCGAATGATTATGTATATAAAACGACGGGATGCGTCGTCTCATCGGAAGTAGCGGACTTAGAAGTAGGGTATACATCAACAGCTACACACGTCGATGGTATCCCAGAAGCCACTACCGAGGAAGACCGCATCACCAGTTAAACCGACGCTTAAAT